>ML213610.1:549789-570145 GCA_004379715.1 Crucibulum laeve | reverse complement strand
TACAGCTCAAATATGATAAAACTGAGTAGCAAGATTTCTACAACTCAAATATGATAGAACTGAGTAACAATATTTCTGCAACCAAGACATACCAGAGCTGAGTAGCAATAATTCTACAGCTCAGATATCATACAGCTGAGTAGTAGGATTTCTGCAACTTATACATACTAGAGCTGAGTAGCAAGATTTCTACAACTCAAATATAATGAAAGCTGAACAGCAAGAATTATACAACTCAGATACTCTATACAGGTTGCATGTATATTTTTAATGTGAAGGAGGGTTTATAGTAAATGTGAAGGACCTCTACCTCAAATGTACAAGGACCTCTTAGTGGTAATGTGAAGGACACTTTGGCAGTAATGTACAAGGCACTTAAGGCAATTTAAAAGTCCTGGCTATCTGACTGTAAGCATACTATCTTTCAATCTCTATTAAATTTCAACATCATTTCATCATTTATAGAAGGTAAATTTTTATTTTGTTGTTTTCATCCTTGATATACTGTCATTTTTCAGGTATATGTTTTATTCCACTGTTCTTTAATATCATATTTATATTTCCTTCAAGATTGTAAGTACTTTCAATTCCATTTTCTATATATAAACTTTGGTCATTGAACCTGCATTTTAGCAAAAGCAAAGGACTACCACAATACAAAGAACAGCTCCAACATTTGACCATTTAATACACCAACTTCTAGCTTTATGGAGATGATATATGTTTGTCTTTCATGTGAGTCTGATGTGCTTATATACCACCCTAAAGAATCCCATTTTGTAGATGGCAAGGGCTTTGATGCTTGGGAATTCCCCCAAACCAATTCACAAGAATAATTGGTATGAGGTACCTTCATACAAAATAATTACCATTCACACAATAAGTAGAATGTCATGCAATTCTCAATATGAATTTTACTTATATTAACCTTTGAGCCCACTTTCTGAATAAAATAGCCTAGTAAAGGTGATTGGGGAATGAGCAAAAATGAAGGCTGAGCAGCAGCTTCTAGGATCGATGGCCTAACAGATTGTATTGCTACCAAACTCATTATAAACTCCAGACTAGTGAAATACATGTCTCAGGGTTGGGATGAGATATCACTACAGTTGCTGACAAGCAAAGACATCACATTTTTTGCCTGATTTTTGATGCTCACCCCTGACCTATTATGACTCCGAAAACCTTTTGAATAGATATAAATTAGACTAATAAATGTTGTTGTAGCACTTGCTTGCCTGAAATCGAAGATTGGAATAAGAATAGGATCTAAATCAATCTAATACTAATACTTACTTACCAGCAACAGCCCAGCTTGCCACTCAGCTATGTTTTGCTGTATGGGATGGCCCTCTGAGTGTAATAGGGCCCTTCGGTGACTTCTGGTACGAGGACACATGTGTTGTTTTGGATGTGGGTGGTTGAGATGGGTGTGCATGAGAGGAGGGTGTCGTCGTTCAGTTTTTCAGCTGGAAGAAGTGTGGTTAGTTGGAGAGGTACAAGGAAGTGGAAGGCAAGGTGGAGTGGAGGTACATGGAGGAAAAGGAAAGAATGCACCCCTTTCAGCAGGCTGCGACAGCGCAGGCAGCAAGTCATTATACATCCCTGCACTAAAGAGCTCCTGGTAGCCCGAGAGCTCGGGGCGAGCTCAGAGCACTTTCTGTGCAAAGATGTGTTTGCGCTGGGCAGTGAATGATTTGATTGAGAGTGCGCACTGTGAGGCAGAGCGATTCCAGGTAAGGATAGTGGTGGGATGCGGGTAAAGAGAGGGTGGGAGAGCAGTAATAGAAAGACGGGTAGTAGATAACATCAGCAATGACAGAGAACATTAGCACTGTGATGGATGAATATATCTTACAACCACCAACGGGAAGGAACGATGAACATGCTAAGCAGCAGCCTGTAGGGCACGCTAGACTTTGATTTCTTGTGGTATTTTTGGGGATTTATGTGTGCTCACTAGGAAGAGCAGGGGGAGGGAGGAGTACGATGGGGAGAGTGCGCATCTTGCTCTGGTGAATAGGTAGGCTTAGAGGAGGTAGTCCTTGATTCGAGTGAGCAGCTAAGAGTGAGCGACGTGGGTAGGAACTACCTCGAGAAAGGTAGCCAGCGTGGCTATTTAGCAATGTAAACGCGGGGAGAGGTAAGAAGGCAGGATCTGGATAAGAGGTGGTCATGCTGTCATGGTTAGATCCCCGTCTCCTGCTAGTGCAAAAAGTACCATGAAGATAAGGTAAGTACCAATACGATGAATTATGAATCCATTGACATAGACAAGGCTAGAATAGTTCTGCCACGCGTAATCTTTTCTACCATTGCATCCTTGTGTTGGAATAATGAGCGCTCCACTGCTCCTTCTAAATTCAGAGTGAAAGCTATTCACCCAGCAGTTTGGTTCACATTGGAGTCACGTGGAGTCACACATGACGTAGATCGGAGACGGGCTGTGGGTGCATAGCCACGTGGCTCACATTAGCATTTGAGCCTTCGCTTCGCTTCGTTAACTGTTTTAATTTAGTAACATCTGTCACTGTCAAGTTGCTTGACCAGCCGAGCTGTACTCGTTCAATAGCTCGTTGAATAACAGATAATGTATATTATTTTAGTTAATGTGAATAAAACGTGCAGAGGATGTACCACAATGAAAAATTAGTTGTATTATCAAAAATATCAATGCCTCAGAACCAAACATATGATGGCACATTTTTCGCATTTCATATATGCGACTCGTGATTTTTTATCAGGGGAGACACCGACACTCGCCGCTCCATATCGGCCTACATCATGATGCAAGCAGGAGGCCCTACGAACTGAGGAACTAAGCCAACGGTGGTCCTGTCTACCACCGAGGCAGAATACATGGCATTCTCGCGTTCTGTCCAGCAGATGCTATGGATGTATTCATCCTCACTGAAATTAGTTTTACCCAGCCCCTACCAACAAGTCTCTTAGGGGATAAGAACGGCGCCATTGCACTCACTAAAAATACCAAAAATAACGGACGGGTGAAACACATCGACATCCGGCACTATTTCATTTGTGAACACGTGGAGGACGGCGACGTCTCGGTCGAATTCATCCCTTCAGAAGGGAACGTGGCTCACTTATTGACAAAGCCCTTGGGTTGGGCTCTCCACCACAAGTTCTGTGTTGCCCTATGACTGTGCGACGTGTAGCACGCGAGTCCAGGGGAGTATTGGATGGGATTCATGTGCTGGTATGCGTCTGATCATGCGTTACAGCTTAAGTTCACATGACGGACGATCGGGTGGCTTGCTCGTAAATAGATACTTTGTTATTTGCTAGCCTTTAGAACTGTCGTTTGCTTTCATAATATAAAAGCTTTCGGGCACCACAGAAAATCCTCGTTCAATCTTATTTTCGTAACTGAGGTATGTCCTTTTATTATTTATTTCTTACTCTACTACATTATTGACGACGCTACCTTGTAAACACTTAAGTGCGTCTAATAGGTAGGTTATAAAGTCAAATTTACTTTCGTGACTGAGACACTTACGCGCCTCTAATAATTTCTCCCTATTAATATACATACATAATGGTTTTATACTACTTATATACGGCAGATGCCTTCACGATTTCATTGAAGTCCAAAAGGTCACGTGCTATTGTCCATATCTGGATTTGGGATCGCGTCATAATTCACGTGATGTGACTGTGATGCGAACCAAAGTGCTGGGTGAATAGCTTTCACTTAAATTCAGCTTTCTACGATAATGTGCTATGGTCTCCGTAGTATATATTAATTCTTCATTTCTCCCCTTAAAACACATACCTTTTATTTATCTTTCATTCTTATGGCGTTCTACGCCGTGTTTTATCATTTCTTCTCAGTATATAAGTAGTACTAAATTGTAACAAATACCCTGCGCGTTTGCGAGGGTCACTGTCTAAAAACCTGAACTAAACAAGACTCCTTCGTTTATTTCAACACCTTGCGCTCATGGAGGCATATGAGATGCAAGACCCAAGCCATGCGCACTCAGCGAATATGCCAATTTAGGGTTGCCGGACCATGGCGTAGGGTTAGGTGTTGGGAGTCCGTGTTTGCTTCCGCTTCTCTTTTCTCTTCACTTTTCTAGCCATGGACCCCACTCTAAACTATATCCCGCCCTCCGCTCTTGCACCCAACCTCACCTCATCTTCCAGCTCCAAGGTGCATCACATTCTCTCAGGCTCCTTCCGCTCGCTCTCGTTGTTCTTGCTTGCGTTTACTCCCCCTCCCTCATCAAGTTCCCCTTCAAATTCCATTCATCAAGTGAATGGTACTCTGAAACTGATCCAGACAGTCCATGGACACGGCCCGCACCAATACCTTGCCACCAACCCTGCGAGAGATAGGGTGTACATGACAAGTTGGGCACTGCCCCCACGACTTGCGAGTTGGACAGTGCAGAAGGGCCTCAACTCTGAATGGAGGGTGGATTTGCTAGATCAGGTTGATATTAGTGCATTGCTCTCTTTAGCCCTCCCCTCCTCTGTCATTTCTCTTTCCCTTTCTCTTCCTCCTCCCCTGAAATTGAAGCTGACACACATAACAGCTGCAACATCCTCATACATAACTCTCCCACCACCCTACACACACCTCTACTCAGTTGGTGGCCCAACGGGCGAGGTGCATTGTGTGAGCAGAGCACAGGGGTTTGTTGATGGTGGGCCTGGGTTCTTGGACGTTGCAGGTGGGTCTCCTATAGGGAGCGGGCCCGACACGACTCTCACTGGTGGATTTGGCAAGAAGATCCAAGAAATCCTGTTTGTACCTGAGGATGAGTTGGAAAGGGCAGATAAGATGCATGTTGCGCTTGTGAGTTCCCTTCTCTGTTTCTCCCCTTCTCTACACTCTGCTGACACCCACACACAGAGATACAGCTCACATGGCATTGAGCTCTCTGCCATTGAGTATGCATTTGTCCCTGTCCTTGGCACCAAGTTGATCAAGATGTATGTCTGGGAGGCGGATGGGGTGTTGATGTGGATGTCATCCAATCACTCACCCAGGGAGGGTGTTAAGGATGGACCGAGGCATGTCAAGGTCCACCCAAATGGCAGGGTGCTTTATTGTGTTATGGAGCATTGTGAATAGGATTTTTTTTGCTTTGCTTTGCCTTGGTTTTTTTCTCTTTCGTTTACATTTTCAACTCTTCCTATGAGTTACCCTACATGTCACAATAGTCCTTTACTTCTGGTTTTCTTCTTCATTCCTTTTATTCCCGCATATAACCACACTAACCTCTAAACCCCCACAGCCAACTATGTCAACACATACTGGATAACACCCCCAACATTGACATACATTGCATTGAGGTCACTTATCCCTCCCTATCTCTATGCCTCCTCTTCTTCCACTTCACCTCCCCCGTCACCTCCCTCGAAACCAACACACGCTCCCATACCACCCGCCTCCTTCCCCTCCCCCTCTCCCGATAAACCCTCGCGCGACGAGCTGACGCATTCATACCGCGGCGACACGCTCCTCCTCATCCCCTCATCATCATCCCCCGCGCCCTCAACGCTCTTCGTGACCACGCGCGGCGCAAAGGAGGATGTACGTGGATGGATCGGGGTGTTTCCGCTTGATGGGGAGGGAATGTTCGCTGATGCTGATGTCGATGAGGAGGGGGAAGAGGAGGAGGGAAAGAAGAGAAGGAAACCGGTGTATTGGCAGACGCCCACTTCGGGCGGGAAGGCGAATGCCATTGATCTACTCCCCAAATCGCCTTCTTCTTTGTCATCGTCTTCATCGGCATCTGGGAGTGACTCGGAGAAGGGGGTGTATATACTCCTGACTGACGACTCTGATGCCGCTGCTGTCGGCGGGGGAGGAGGCGGGGTGAGAGTGCTGGAGTGGGACGGGTGGGGTTCTGCCTCCTTGCATGATGGGGGAGAGCAGCTGGAGATTAGGGTCGTTGCGGAGTGGCCTTTACCTGGAGATAGGACGGGGCAGCAGGAGGGTGAGGAGGAGAAGATGATGGGTGGGAGTCATGCGATTTGGTTGGATTGATGTTGCGGTGGTTTGTATGATGATGCGGTTGCTGTTAGCTTTGGCTTTGACTTTGAAGGGAGAAGAAAGGTTGTAAGAGCGAATGAATAAATGTATAATATACCGGAAGGAATTAAACTATTTTTCTTATGTTTTAGTTGAATTCCTTCGAGTACGCAGATTTTCTACAGTATCCATTACCTATTTACGCGACGTGACTTCCGCACGATGAGCTATCTCACAGCGGCAGCCGGCAACTCGAGCTCCTTTTCATCTATAGCCAATATGTCTACTCAACGTGCGCCTCGATGCAAGACAAATATTTGCGATCTACCCTCAGATATAGTCCTTAAGATTTGCAGGCACTTGTCCCTTGATATTATTAGACGACTGGTAGCAGCTTCCCCAAAGTTCATGCCGATATGCGTACCTCTCATTCGGGACAGAACCGGAATCCAAGCAAGCGTTCCGGTTGATATTACTCGCAAGAATCTTGACGTGCTCTCTATTCTTCCTTTTCTGTCTCCCGAGCTCGAGCTGGGCCGGCTAGAGTGGGTTATCCTTTGTGAAAGACGGTTGGTCGGGGTGTCTAGTGCCTATAATTCGATGGAGAAAGAGGTTGAGGGGATATATAAAGTTCTCTCACAGGTTTCTTTGGTCCAGAAGCTCATGCTGGATTTTGTCGGCCCCGGAGATCAAGCTCGCAGTGAGGTGTACGGCTGCAGACCTGTCGACTGGGAAATGCTATCTCTAAAGCAGATATTTCACACCACGATGGCGGTCGGCATGCAAATGACACGTATTAAAGCTACGAGATTGGTCTCGCAGTTGCTCCGAGGCGACATCATCTAATGGTTCTACGGAGTGGCATCGGGTCCAGTGTGGCTCAGAGAAACAGACTGCTGACCTACAGAACATCGCGCATATGCGATGCATCAGTGACTCTCTGAAGGCTATGCATATCCGCAAGGCCTAGGCGACGGAAACGATCTTTCAAAGATTTATTTCTGCCTTTTGTGCGACTTTTGCAAGTTACCGACAACGCTTGCAAGTTGTGAGAAGGTTGAAGGTCCTTATTATTTGAAATAATCGATTATTTTCGCCGACTTTCATCTCACTGATGATATCATTAGTGGCACTGAATAGATGTCCATTGGAGAAGCTCTATCTTGATAATGTCGACGTGACTGTATTCTTTGGGCAGTTGAAATCGGGATCCACGCATACATTTAGCGCATCCTCGAACCTACCTCAAACAGTCATAGTTCCGATATTGGGCAATTTATGAACGGAAATCATTCCATCTACTCTTTATATCTTGGCCATAACATCACAGGGCACAGTGCACCATTTATCTCCGAAGAGGCTATTACTGAATCGCACTTGAGCCTATTAGCAATTCGATTCTCCCTCCTTCAGCAAGTTATGAAAGCGCGGTTTACCTTCTCTGAGCTTTCGAAACTTGCTTTATCATTCGAAGGTTATTATGCACAACCTTACGACGTACTTCAACGGCTATCGAATACTAGTTCAAAGCTTGAATCTATCCAGTTCTCATTCTACGGAGAAGTTGCTGATTACCATCTCGAATTGATCTCGAAACATGGATCTGCATTGCGACGAATAACTACCATGCCGTAGAGACCATAAAATCGCTCCAAACTGTTAAAAGACTTTGCATCGACGCCAGAAAGATGAAGCCAACCATTAGATTCACTCATTCGCTCGCAGATACGCCTATTACGTGGGGTAAACTGTTCTCGCAGGTAGAGGAGATTAGTATTTTTGGAGAATTCGATGTGGAGGATGTCGACGCGTACCATAAAATGGCTCGCTGTAATAAACCCACTCTACAGCAGCCATTCTTATTGTGAGATCGCCGGCTTCTTGAAGTCGATAAGATAGTCAAGAAGTAAGCGATACACGTGAGAGAATCTCGGAGACTTGCAATGCGCGTGAAATGCGTAGTTGAAGGTCTCGTTATTGAGAAAACTGTCCTTCTAGCTACCTGTATACTAGTTATTTATACTATTCTAATATGTACTAAATAATCAAGTGAACAGTGGTGGTTAGAAGTGGATAGGGGCGGAAATGAAGTGGATGGTAAAGTAATGAAGTGGGTCAGTAGTAAACTTATAGGCAGTGAGTAACTAAGTAATTGGGTAGAGCTACATGTTCGTTGATCATGTAGCGCGAGGAATAACTTGAAGTTTAGCCGAACTAGCCGACTAGGATAAGATAAGATAATCTATAAAAGGTCCGCGCGAAGGTCTGGACCTTACACTTATTCTCGTTCCAATCCTCTCAGGACAGCGTTACAGAGCTTGAAGCAGAAGTTAGCCATCCAGTTGACGGACATCTTGCGCGCAAGAATATTACAGATAGTACCGTATAGAATTCTAACAGAAGACTTATTTAGAGCTTTTATATACGAAGAAAAAATTTGAATTCCTGCGATGCGGATCTGGACGCGTTCTTGACTATTGTGGCGACGCGTTAACCTGCACGTGATAAACTTCAATTCCACCAACTTTCCCTGATGACGTTGAACGTTGCATCGCTAACGCGTCTTCACTCGCCTATGCTTCGGAGGAGCGGAAAAGATGAAGAGAAACTTGGAAGCATCTGACTAACGGGCTGGCTGACTTCTACAACACCATCACTGATCGTCGATCATCGTTGACAGGCGGGCGAGACGCTCGAGCTCCTCGAGTCTGGACAGTCCGTGGAGTTCATTCGGCGCCCAAGAACATTCTGCCCATCTCAGTCTCAGTCTATCCTTACTTCAATAGGAGGCTATACTATTGGGCGACTACTTCAAACCTAGGAACACATGTCGAAGCAAGAATAAATCACCCTCTTGGCCCTCATCTTGTAGGTTCACTGCATCCCTGAAAGCTCTTCCTCCGCCTGCCAATCGTACAAATCAGAAGATAGCGTATCACTTGAAGTACAATCCAAGGTATGCCACAACGTCAAACGTAGTTCCCCATGATAGCAACTTACATTTTATAGTACTCGTGCGCTATTTTGCATCTTTTTTCCAGAGATAAATGGCGTGTTTTTGGTCAAAGAGGCAACGGCATGTTACAGTTAGTTTTATTTCCTCCTCCGCTATTTCTGGGTCAGGTTTAACAAACTGTATTTTAGAACCCGTGGTCTCCTGGAGACGTGGAGCTATCACAGGCTTTACAAGATGGTACTCTTGTTAAAACGTACCAAGAGCTCCTTCACCTTCCAAATATGGATCATAGCAAGGAAAGCCGTCTCAGGAGCATCAACGATGCATTCTGTTTCTGGGTTCATTTTGGGGATATCGAAGACATCGAGAAAGCGATCGTAGCTCTTGAGGAAGTGGTGGACGTAGATGGTATTACACCTGAGAACGTTGCTATCTTGAGTAATCTTGGAGCTGTATATTCGCGTCGCTTTTCTCTTCGCCATGGGGATGAAGACATCCGAAAGGCCTTGTCATTATGCGAAATAGCTTCCGATATTCCTCCTAGAGATCATCGAGACGAGGCAATCATTTTGACGAACCTCGCTGTTTCGTCACTTATTGCATCTGAGCTGGTTGAAGAAAGACAGAGGATTCCGAGGGCAGTGGAATTATTGGAGAAAGCCGTCAATCTTACATCGAACAACCATTCCCACAAGGCGATGAACCTTACTCGACTTGGGTTGGCAAACATGCACCTGTCTATGTATCTTCGAAATCCCGCATATATTCCCAAAGCCGTTGCCATACTCCAGAAGGCTGTACAATGTGCACCAGATTCCCACCCCCATAAACCTATCTTCCTTGTCAATCTAGCGAATGGACTCAAGACGAGATTTCAATTCTCTCAAAAACGGGTAGACCTCGAGGGCGCCATTGACGCAAATAAACAAGCACTGGAGCTTTATCCACAAAATGGACCAGAGAAGGTCATTTTCTTGACCACCCTCGCCGACTCGTTCGGAATAAGGTTTCTTTGTTTTGGGGAGGAATCTGATCTCAAAAAAGCAATTGAAAATCGCGAACATGCCAAAACACTTATGGTGGATAAGCACCCGATAAATCCTATGATCCTGTCCAATCTCGGCGATGATTACAGGAATCGATTCCATCGATATGGCGATGATTCTGACCTTGACACAGCCGTCGATTGCAAGGAAAGAGCATTGGAAATCATTCCAGATCATGACCCAGGCAAAATTGAGGTGCTGGGAAGCCTTGGGAATATATTGTCGATGCGATTCAGGCTGTTCGGGGCAATGGCTGACTTCGACAAAGCCTTAAGACTCTTTGAGATGGTAGCAAAGCTGAACCTATCTCATCGTTCAGCGGATCCTGAGATGCACGATGATGTTGGTATAATTCAGAAGGTCTTAAATATCTTCAGATTAACTACACATCAGACTCCAGATGACGGTTCATCAGATCCTGTAACGCAGATGGAAATTGGCACAATGCTTGGTAGCCGCTTTGACCGCAGTGGGCATTTAGATGACATTCAACAGTCTATCAACGAATTTGAAAAGGCTCTGCAGATGATTCCAAAGTCTGCTCAGCCTCTCAAGAGTGCTTGTCTGACCTCTTTATGCATCGCATACATTCTTCGCTCTGAGCTCAAGAATGACATTACCGATATCAACAAAGCCCTGTCGTTTATTATGGAGTCGAAAAAGCTATATCCTAAGGATCATCCAAGCATGATTATTTTGGAAAGTCAACGCTGTCGCGCTTACACTCACCGATACAAGTGGAGCAAAGACCATAATGTTGCTGACATCAAGAAAGCAATTGTGGCAGGGAAAGCGGCCTTGAAAATGATCGAGAATGACCTATACCAACGACCTATCCATCTCTCTAATCTTGCTACTGCATATCTTTCTCGGTTTGAACAGCTCCACGACATAACCGATGGCATTACGGCAACGGAATACTTCAAAGCAGCAACCGAAAGTTCTACTGGTGGTGCGCTCGAGAAGTTTCGGGCTGCGGTAAAATGGGCGTCTTGTGCTTCCAAAGTTCCTGGTATCTCGTCGCTCGACGCATACACTTGTGCAATTGATTTGCTTCCTCAAGTCGCATCGCTCGGACTTCCCATAAAGGAGCGGCATCGAGAACTCGCGAACATCGGCAGTGCAGCACGAGATGCCGCCGCTGCTGCAATTAAGTCGAGAGAGTACGCTAAAGCTGTCGAATGGCTAGATCAAGGCCGTTCGATTGTATGGAGTCAACTTCTTCGTCTTCGTAGTTTTCCCGACAAGCTCCGTGACGAAGATCTGGTTCTTGCTAGTCGCTTAGAGAGAGTTGCAACTCTACTGGAGGTTACTAGCATAGAAGTGGAAAGGCCAGATTTGCAACCTCTGATTGGGAGCCAGCGTCGCCCGATCCCAAAACAGAAACCCTTTGAGTTGCTGAGAGAATGGGGAGACATTGTGAAGTCAGTTCAAAAGATTGAAGGCTTTCAGGATTTCTTACTTCCAAAGAAGCTGTCGCAGCTCAAGGGAGCAGCGCGATTGGGGACTGTTGTGGTGATCAATGTCCATCATAGTCGCTGTGATGCCCTTATACTCAAACACAACTGTGGAGAGGACGTGATCCATGTCCCATTACAATTCTCAATCAAACAGTCAGAGACACTCAGAAGTCAATTAGATGCAGCATTATCTCACAGTGACCTACGTGTCCGTGGTGATAGGCCCGCTGGCAATAATAGGTCTAACAATGGTGGAATTAAAGATGTGCTTTCTGAGCTGTGGAAGCATATTGTGAAACCGGTGCTAGCTGCTCTCGATCAGCCTGTATGTGACTTTCGTTATTTCTGGATTATCTTTCATGCTGACAGCAGACCTTCTCACTGGCGTATAGATAGCCAAGCCTTCCGAGCTCCCTCGTATCTGGTGGTGTGCAACTGGCCCACTTGCTTTTCTCCCTCTTCATGCAGCAGGACTCTATAATGACGAACCCGGTTCCAGCATTAGCGATTACTTCGTTTCTTCATACACACCTACATTAACAGCCCTTCTTGAAGAGCAAAAATCAACCGCAGAGAATCCATTCCAGATTCTCACAATCGCCCAACCCGTTACTTCAGGACATAAAGATTTACCTAAAACACGGGACGAGCTTCGACGGATCCATAAGCATGCTTGTGGTAAATCTGGGAATACAATTCCCTTTATAAGCCTCGGCGTAGATGGAGAAGACGCGACCGTCGAACGAGTGATTCAATATATGTCAGAATGTGCTTGGGTTCATCTCGCGTGTCATGGAACACAAAATATCGCAGATCCAACCAAGAGCGCTCTTATTCTCCATAGCGGTAAACCCCTAGAAGTATTCGAGATTATCAAGAATCCTCTTCCCAATGCTGAATTTGTGTTCATGTCCGCTTGTCAGACAGCCAGAGGTGACAACAATTTGCCAGATGAAGCTGTCCATTTGGCAGCGAGTATGCTGTTGGCAGGATATCGGGGGGTCATTGCCACTATGTGGTCCATCAAGGACGCAGACGGACCTATTATTGCAGATGATGTTTATGGCTGCCTTTTTAGTGGTAAGAGGCCAGATCACACCCAGGCCGCACACGCCCTGCATGAAGCGGTAAAAAAGCTTCGTGATGACGGGGCGTCTTTCGATCGCTGGGTGCCTTTCATACATGTTGGAATATGAATGATAGCCCAGTAGCTATTCAGATATGATTATGAATCCGATCGATTATGCCAGAGAAAGCAAGATATTGTTGCAGTCAATGGTTAAATTGTTATAAATATTTCGAATCTTGTATATTTGTTCAATATGTCCCCCATCGCAAGTACCGTTTGGAGCATAACGGACGATAGCTCGTGTAACATGCATATATCTGCGCAATTGTGCTCCCTTTCAGTACCTAATTATTCCGTAGCCTCCACAAATTTCAATGGTTAAGGGAGTAAGTGTTACGGGCTGGGTCAGGAATTGAAGACCTTAGCGCCGCGAGCACGAGCTGGGAGCAAGAAATAAGAATGTGCGCGTTGATTCGACAAGGTACTACATGGTAACTACGAGTATATATGAGTAAATAAGATAAGATCGGCAAATGTGGCGGATGTCTTATGCCTTGACCTTGACCGTCACAGTAAGTCGCTGGTTTCATTTGGAAAATTTACGGATAGAGGGAAGAGTGCACGGGAGTATACCCGCAGCACTCAAGAGCCTTGCTATGTCTAAGCATCTGAGTCATTGTGTCCGAATAGCAGAAGACCGAGCTGAGGAGGATCGTAGTTGTACATAGCTGAGAATGGATCACATGTGGGGATGTGTGGACCTCAAGGATTCGAGGAAGACCTGTCAAACATGCATCATAGATTCATACAAGAGAGGGAAATGGGGAATTGGACCCGGGTGCGCGAGAGAAATACTCTAGTCGATTTGGAAGGCGAAGTTAGAAGAATTTCGCAGGGAAGACGAAAGGAAGAAGAGGAACTTGAGAGGAACACACCTTTTTTCCTTCAAGATCTCGTCCTTTACCACCATTTCCATGAATAAATCTTTATAGTTCAGATATATATTGGTAAAGAGTCAGGTGGGATCGCGGTCTACAAGTACTGGCACCGCTTGCATAGCATAAAAACAGCGTGGGCGTTGGGTGGTCCTCGGCCCTCATATTGTCCAGTCCGATGCCGGGGATTGAAGAGACACAGTGGGTAGTAAGTGCCGAGGCGAAGATAGATACCTAGATCGGATCCTACATGCGTAGCATAGGTGTTAATATTCCAGACGTAGGAAACAAGCTAGAACTTACCCATCGCACTGGTAGTCTTCGTTGTTCCACCCTCCACCTCGACATAGCCACATGGGGGGGGGGGGGGGGGGGTCAAATTTGTAAGGTTGGGCGGTTCGATACACACCACATTACATTTCCAAAATAGAGGCGTGATCTGGAGTAGGTCAAAGTAATACTGCATGTCGAGAATGCTCTGCAGGCCTTTCCGCTAAGCAGGCTCAAACGCAGGAATGGAGGACTAGGAAAGCTCCCGTTATTTCTTGTGTGCCCCCTACTAAAATTTCCTCCAGATATTGGTGCTTTAGATAACTCCAAAATGCTAGTATGAGGTCCATAGGTGTCGTGTAAGAGATAATAGATGTACTATGCCATCACCCTTCGTTTCGTTACTGCATTATTGGGTCACGACTCACTGATGTCCCTTTTTTTGGTCTGAAATGCCAGGCTCAAATCCGTAATACGCCAAGTCAATTCCTCTACGTTCACAGGGCGAAATGGACCGTAAACTATACCATTCAATATCTCTTGACCTCCTTTATCGACTTAGAATCATCTGAGGTGTCTTAGAGCATTGGCAGTAGCATAAATATCAAATTCCTTGAAGATTTCAATTGCCGTCTCCGCAACTTTCCGGGTCCTAGGAATGATCCCTCCAACAATTCTTCACGAATCTTTCTGATTTTGTGGGCTATTGGAAACCAATAGAAGATATGCAGGATACGAAAAGACTCATAATTCTCATTATGTGACACCGTCGACTATTCTTTCCACGTACTCTGTCGAGCGTGCTTACTATGCTAATGCTCAAACCATGTCCTTTAGAGCGTCCTTATAATTACCGTAACACTGGCGGCGATATCAACATTCTTCTCTTGTGTTTACAATTGATTCATATTTAGCGCTTCCTTCCGCCAGCGGCCAGCCTCAGGCCATCTCTACCTCATATCTTTTTTTTTGGCGCAATAATTATGTCGTCCGTCCTTTCTGCGTTCTATAAAGTATATCGCAAGACAATCTCCCGTCTATCTCTATAGGAGCTCCTGCAAATAAAGCTTTCGCTGCCGATTCTCCTTCCCTCACTAGATTCTCCAAATAGGAGTCGCCTTCCCCAGTCTTCCTAAGCTCGCTTTATTGCTTGAAAGTGTGGGGCGAAGCCGTGCAACTTACTCGAGAAGCTATCGAATAGCAAGCCAAAGCTCGACTACTTATATCCAATTCTGGTTCTGGTGAGTTTTCGGGCAACTATCTCGAAACGTGAATGCACCGTGACACTGACATCACTATATATTAAGAGGCTATGTCTGGATATCGGGGAGGTGAACTTATCCAGGTGTTTACTCGAGTTCTTATAGATACGCTCGTTCGCAGGGATCAACAGTTTTTGCAAGTGGAGGATATTGATTAGGGTTCTCGGAGATTTGAAGTCGATGACGACGGTTCGTACGGGAGAATGGCTCACTCTGAGAGCAGTGATTAGGATCTAGGCCTGCCTTTTATATTTGTTATTTCACTTGGTCCTTAGGTATAACCTTTCAGTTGGCGCGGACGTCAATCATAATCCCATCGATGAACCTTCTTGAATCTAAGCGCCCGAGTATAACAGTATAATAGCAGAGCTTTGCATAGAAGTACTTATGGATTGGCCGTATTATTTAGCTTAAGTTCGACATGCGGAATATATCTTACGGGTTGTTAGGTGTTGAATTCTCAGATTGAATTACATGAGAAATAGGGAATCCGTCGAGGAGGCCGCCAACGACCCTCCCTTATAACATTCAATCCATGCATGAAGTACACGAGGCTACTAAATACAGCTAACGAGCCCATCTCCCCCCACTCCCCTCCAGACTACCAGGTACATAAATTGGTTCGGGCTTTCAATACTCGTCTCCTTCTCACCTCGGCCATCTTCATAACTTGTTATCCTTCATTAAGACATTCTTCCTCCTCTCCTAATTCCTCATCTACAAATAATGCAAGAAGCTCCTGTGTCTTGAGCTGCTCCTAGAGCTGCTTCTGCTGCTGCTCCTCCTGTGAGAACGACCGCTCCCCGAGATGATCACTGTGGGCTGGCTACCACCATAGTATGGTAGCGCAGGGGTAGCATATCCATACGAAGGGCGATGATACATCACTGGCGCTGACATCGGGACGGCGGTAGGGTAGTAATGCTGCGTAGGGACGAGAGGGCGCGAATCGTAGTGATAACTTCGGGCTACTGGGATGCCGTATGACGATCCTGAGTAGGAGCCAGCGTAGGAGGTAGGGTAGAACATTGTATGGTTTGTGAGGTGGTGGTTAGAAAAGTGGTGGTAGTGGACAAGAAGCGAGGATGGTATGAGGTTTGTGGCAAATGAAACGTGAATGCGGTGAGGCACGCAGTAAAGTCAGATAGAGTTCACTGAGGCGCGCGGTTGTCGATAACGATAAGGTGTGTTCGCTGCAAGAAGATAAGACGCCGAGCCAAGATAGTATTGCTGGTAGTCGTGAAAGGTCGTGAACGGTCGTGAAGAGTCGTAAACGGATCGAGTGTATAAAGTGCGGTGTGCGCTGAGAGGAAGTTGGAAGTTGAACAGGCCTGCCTATTGATGAAGATCTCTTTGAACAGAGGCTGTTTATATATGTATTCGGAGATTAGGGCGGCGCGGATGGCCGAGAGGCAGTGTAGATGTGGCCAGGAGACGAGATGAAACGATCAGCAGTACAGGCGAGCACGTATCCACGCGCGAGTCGCGCCCATAACTTAAACGCTGTTCCCCAAGATCCGAGCCTTGGTCTTCAAATACATAATATAAATGTTGTAACGTATATTGAGCAGTGTACTTGAGGTTACAAGCTTGACCTTTACTAGGCCCCTATAAATATTAATCAATTTATCATGTTTTCCTGTTCAAAAGCTAGATTAAAAGATAACTCTTAGCTCCGGTATCAATTAGTATCTTGATGGACGCTAATCTCCTTAGGAACTGGATTGCAGTGTCATCCCTTGGGGTTGGAGTCAGGCTATGTCGGTGAAAGAGACGAAAACGAGGTTACAACAACAAGCGATGATTGGCTGGGCCTGTTTGTACCCGCTTAACAACATCCTGTGTAGCTTACAATAGCCTACACTTACTATCACTTACCCAGTGTTGCAAAACTTTTGATGGTTTGTTCATAGCTTCACCAAATCTCAGCTAATATTTGTGATTCCTTCACCACTGGAATTCCTATCATCTCAGCTTTCTGTTGATATAAATTTCGTTTTAAATGTCCCTCCCAGTCTTCCGTTTCAAAAATTCACCCAGTGTTGCAAAAAATGTCACACCATGTCACGTAGTAGTTTTGATCCGAAGCGTCGGCACCACTGCTGATTTCGAAAATTACGATGATTAAGAACAATTGACGTCATTGTCATTTTGCAGGCACGCCCCGCGTTTGCAAAACTGTGGAGCAGTTTTGCAAAAGGCGGAGTTTGGATTGCGGGCTCCACCCAACCCACCAGTGTCCCTCCTCGTCACGCTTGACATTCAGCATCGATTTTTTGCATCTATCATCTATTCATAACAAAATAAAATAGTGTATTCAATATTAGTAGCTTGATACTTTTGTATTCTCATAAAAATTTGAGATTACAGGATTAACTGAGCCCGTGGGAAGGCAATTACTTCAAAAATTCCACTTCTTTTTGCCATTAAACGGTGTTCAAGTTATTTTTAGTGGAATAAAAAATATACTCATGTAGCTCATGTATGAATAAATCATCTTACAAAATTTGAGAGCGATTGACCAAGTGTTTGATTTTATAAAAAAATGTTTTGCAACACTGGGTGATTTTGCATCACTGGGTAAGTGATAGTACAGACTGAAGTTTGAACGAAGAACATGAAATGATGACATATAGGCTCTTAGTCCTACCATTTATGTAAATTTTACAAGCCCAATGACGTACTCCGCGTTTAGTTGAATAAGCTGAAAGAACACGATTAAATTCTACTTCCATTGTTGGACTCTTGTGCAGTGTTATGTACATATATCATTGTTTTGTATTCTTCACCGCGTTCACTCGGTTCATCAATACTACCCTCATCCACTGATGATAATGGTGGGTGGAGGCCAACATCAAATGTTACCCCATGTGAATTTGTTGGTCCCCATGTGCTAGTTATGGTGTCTAGGGCGACTGAGGACTCGTGTTGACCTTCACCGCGAAATTGTAAGGTAGAAACCATGTTACCAGCGACACTTTCTGGCACTGTACGTCCAAGCCAAACTTGAACAATCAGTAATGTTGGCATAATACCCTGTAACCAAAAGAAGTAGTATTAGAGGCGTGTAAGTGTCTCAGTCATGAAAATAAGATTGACTTTGTAATCTACCTATTAGAGGCATGTAAGTGTCTACAAGGTAGCGACGTCAATAATGTAATAGAGTGTGAAGCGAATAATAAGAAGCATACCTCAGTCACGAAAATAAGATTGACTGAGGTTTTCTGTTGTGCCTGAAGGCTTTTATACTACGGAAGTAAACGACGGCTCTAAAGACTAGCAAATAGCAGAATATCTACTCGCGCCAAGCAAAAGTGATGGCGCGACAACATTTTCCCACGACTCTGTAGCTCATCTTCTGCCGTTCTATCGAATGTTCAGCAAGAACACACATAATAAATGTCCAAATATAAAGCATAGGAGTATATTAGGAAGTCCTAAGAATATTATCATCTACTTTAAAATCTTGTGTGACCATCTATACTTACCATATTGGCATAAGCATTTCGGGTATATGTCTAATGTGTTTATGAATTGCTTCAAGAGATAGCTGCTCACCAGTCAATATGATAGTCACTTTAAACTGCTCAGAAACAATTTGGGCATGCTAAAGTGGATGTAGGGAATAATTGGGCTCATACAAAATGAGTTCTATAAGACTAAAATCAAGAGATAATATGGGATGAGAAATTTGTTATATTCCATTCACTTGACAAACTGTCACTTTGTCACCTTTCTTGTAAATGGCTAGGTGAATTATCTTACAGAAATGAAATAGTTGATATTCTATGCAAGTTCAGAAGGATAATTCACCCAACCATTTACAAGAAAGGTAATGACGTGACAGTTTGTCAAGAATGAGATATGGCAAATTTCTCATCCCATATTATCTCTTGATTTTAGTCTTATAGAACTCATTTTTTATGAGCCCAATTATTCCATACATCCACTTTAGCATGCCCAAATTGTTTCTGAGCAGTTTAAAGTGACAATCATATTGACTGGTGAGCAGCTATCTCTTGAAGCAATTCATAAACACATTAGACATATACCCGAAGTGCTTATGCCAATATGGTAAGTATAGATGGTCACACAAGATTTTAAAGTAGATGATAATATTCTTATGACTTTCTAATATACTCTTATGCTTTATATTTGGACATTTAGTATGTGTGTTCTTGCTGAATATTTGATAGAACAGCAGAAGATGAGCTACAGAGTCGTGGGAAATGTTGTTGCACCATCACTTTTGCTTGGTGCGAGTATGTACAAGCAAGCCACCTGATTGTCTGTAATGGGAACTGGAGCTGTAACGCGTAATCAGGCGCGTACCAGCATGTGAGTCCCATCCAATAAGTAGGAATGGTTTGCAGCCATACAGGGAAAGGATCCCAAAATTCACTATGAGGCGCATGCAGCACATTGCAGCAATCAGCTGACAAGTGTTATCGTTGAAATAAGACATATATACTGTAGAATCAAAAATACCCACATACCATATAATCGGTAGAGTAATATATCACAGACAGCAATACACTAATTGAGTATATCACTCCAGATTCTATGCTGTAATAGAGGTGTCGTTCCATCATCGCATGAGTAACAGGACGGTAGATAAACTCACAGTATGGCTGTTGCTGTTCTATAAGCTTTGATGTGCGCTCGACTATTCATGCAATCCAATATATTCTACCAGCTATACATGTTCAACAACCTACCCCAGACTCTAAATGAATACAATGATTCTCTTACCTGTTGCACTTGTCATGATGATATTTATAGCAAAAACAGTCCATAGATAGACAGGACTGTACTTGTTACAAGTCTTATGTAATAAGAATCGTTCTTTTAGGGTGATTTACTAGAGCATTTTGTTGCCATCAGAAGTGAGCAAAAGTTGTACATCAGCGGCATGCACTGCCACCTCGGCATCTCGAAAATCGCCTTTTATGGGTATATCACATGGTTCTTCTCATCAGTAAGACAAGTATTTCGCCCGCGCTACGCTGCTGGGACGGGCAAACAGCCACACCTTACAGCGTGGCTGAATTGCCTATGTAATATATTATATAATAAGAACCCTTTTTGCAACCCTTTTTCTCACCATATACAGCCATTCACATGGACCATATACAGCACTTCCCACGCACCAAATTGGGGACTGTTCTCTCTTTATATATAAGACAAGCTTTTTGACCTGTGCTTCGCCACGGGGGTACTCGTTCCTTGTACCCCTAGCTACACCAGCTCAACAGCTTGTTGGGGGCTCCGCCCCCAAACCCCCGGCTTAATCCCAGTACATAACACATATTTAATCCCAGTTTTATAACTCATGTTTAATCCCAGTTTTATAA
>ML213610.1:479262-525905 GCA_004379715.1 Crucibulum laeve | reverse complement strand
TGTAACATGAGCTGTCTTGTTTGTCTTTGTCGTTGAAATTATAGAAACTGTTCTAATAATTAGAAAAGAAAAGGAAAAGAATATTCAAAATAAACGGTTCATGACATGCCTCTCCTCGTGAAGAGAGATGTGGGCCGGTGTCTGCATCACTTACAGACATTGCCGTGAACGCCACGAATGTACATGAACACTGGAATATAGACAAAGAGTGAAGATGTGTAAGGGATGAATAGACCAAGACAAAGAGAGGCGGGGAATGCCCTGGACCTTCAATGCCAGTGCAGCCAATGTCCTCATTGTCACCTCAACTCCAGCACTCGCTACTAACACCAGCAAAGCAAGCACCCTCAATGCCATCATCCGCCTCCACCCTTGACTTGAGTGCAGCCAATGCCCCCATCGCCACCTCAACACCAGTGCCAACACCAGTGAAGAGCACGGCTGCCCATCCCCACCTGCACCTTCAATGCCAGCATGGCCAGTGCGAGTGCAGTGGCTCATGTCCGCCTCCACCTTCAATGCCAGCCCAGCAGATGCCCCATCCCCACCTCATCCCCAGCATCAATACCAGCAAGCCAGGCACTGTCAACATCAGTGCTCGCCTCCATCTTCAATGCATGCACAGCCAATGCCCCCATTATTACCTCAATGCCAGCGCTGCCCACCCCCACCTCCTCTATGCACGCAGCTGCCCACCCCCACCTCCTCTATGCACGCAGTTGCCCACCCCCACCTCCACCTTCGACACCAGCATGCACCTCTGCACTAGTCAGTGACAGTAAACTATTGCTCAGACTTTAGAGATTATTAATTAAAGCATAAATATGTCTTTAATTTAAAATGAGAGAATAAGAGAGGAATACATCTATAAATCACTAATAGATAAAATACTTGATCCAATTACAAGTCTTTTTAGTTTATTGACATACACAGATCTCCAGATTCTTTGCAGGCACAAGATTGGAGTTTCTAGGGTACATTTCAGTGATAGCCAAATACAACAAAAAAAGACTCGTATTGCCGTGCTTGCAACGGCCCACAACCCCAAGTTTTGAAGAAGGAATAAATCATTTCTGTTGAAGACTTTGATCCATCCCCATACTAAAAAAACACGCGAGGAATGATCAGTAATAGCGCAGAGTAATTTACATTGAGGTAATTGTACTTGTATCCTCCAGTAGTAAAATGCTTGAGAGAATGATAACATTTCTGCGCTAGTCCCAGACCATGTAGCACCGATAAAGCTTTCAAGTTTATGGAAAGATAATAAGTAGAAGCTAGGATGCAAGTGAGCTAAGCTTACAAAACCAATATCCGCGATAAAGCTAGGTACTATTAGCAGTATTCACGGATAGTATTACGTCCTACCTTACATGCTAGCAACGAATATCGGGAGCTTAGGATACAATGCTTCCGTAAATGCTACAAATTCGAAATTCAGGAGAAGTGGTATGTTTTGTGTAGTAGCGCGAAAGGATATGATAATATCTGCAGTAGAGAGTGCGAACATGGCCACTACTGATGCGAAGATAAGTAGTTGAGCCCGACTACATTTTCTGAAGGGGAAGTGTGTGCAGATGAAGAACGGGACAACATGCATCCCTGTGCGATATTGGATCAGTAAGTTGTATTTAAATGTAGGATGAATAAGTACTGTAGAAAAGAGCGTCAATCTAGGATTTTCAAGAGTCGAAGGGTGAATGTGAGTATACAGTCGTATTTATTGGAAAAATATAAACTAACCGGAGCTACAGTGGTAAGTATGCCTATCTGCTTTGTATAGTCCGGCTGCGCATCCATAGGGATTATGTCTCGACGAAATTCCCATGCTAGAGTATTGAGCATTTGGCAGTTACGTCGTAGACTTTTGTAAACCTTCGTAAGTTTGAGTAAGGGAGGAACCCTGATCTGTCTTGCGGAATATTTCAAGAACCTGTTGATGGAGAGGAAGAAAATTAACATCTGTTGTGAGCGTGGTATTATACCTGATAACGACTGCGTACTGTTTATTCCTAGTCTTGTTGACCAAGAATTGATACAAGTGACATGGCATTGAAGTAATAATGATAGAAAAGGTCAAGGGTATGATCCAAGAATGTCTTGATTAAGTCTTGAACCTTGTACTTAAAGTGCTGCTTTTTGGCCACGCAGAATGTACAGTATTTGAATTTCGACCGTCAGAACAGATAAGTGCTGTACATGAGTGGATCCAAAAAAAAAAACTGCTTGCTACGTTCATCTTCATGTTCAAAGGTCACAGAGTTACACAAAACCACTGACATCCTGAGAATTCATTGAAAATATGCAAATAGCCCAGTAGACGCGCAGCTGTCCGACCTCCGTTGCAAAATACCGATATCGGAGCCGAGCTTGTACGATGAGAGGTGACTAGCACGCAACATACGTACTGCTGTTCTATGATTTGTAGTTGCAAGGTAGTTCATTACCAAGTGAAATCATTTTAGGTCTTTATGAAGGAAGATTTCAGCGACTAGACGTCATAAGCGCCTGATTGTACCGATACCTTGAAGTGAGAAGGCATAGGTTTCGTCAAAGACCTCGATACATCCTTGGATGGTGTAATAGTTGGGAGATGGATAATCAGGGGGTTCTTCATACGCTGACTGACTGCGCATTGTCTTTACGAAATCGTTGCCAGGTCGAATATGAGGGACATTTGAAGTATGACAGGGAAGATCAGCTTGGACGTCAGTCTAGTAATAATATTTAAAGGTGGATTCCAACTCAGCAGAGTTTCAGAGCGATTAGACAAGTCGATGAAAATGTTAAAATGAAGGGGAGATGGCACTGCAGTGGCTGAAGACAGTCCCGCGGCTGGGTTAGCGCGTGAGGAAACGACCTGCCAAAGCATCGTCCAACGCGGGAACAGGAGCTTTATATTTATTTCCTTCACTGTATTCCGTCGTTTCAGCGGTATCTTCAACTGATGACGGTGATGACGGACAATGGAGAGAAACTTCGAAAGTAACTTGTCGTTGCCCCTGAGAACTGGTGAATGTACTTAAAATGACGGAGGACGCTTGACCTTCCTGGCGGCATTGTATGGTGGAAATGATGGTGATAGGATCGTCACGCACTCCGCGGCCCAGCCAGACTTGAACTATAAGAGCCGTAGGCATGATGCCCTGAAGTTATGTGAGATCAACTCGAGATATCAAAAAGAGTGGCTTACCACAAGTCGCATACAGAAAACTGCTGGGATATACTAGCGAATAGTACTATAAGATCATACCGACATCCTGACGAAAATAATGAAACTACCCACCATGTAAATAGTAGAAGAGTATAGCACAAACAGCAATACGCTGATGGAATATATCGCTCCCGATTCTACTCTGTAAAGCGGAAGCTGTAGTTAGTATTCATAAGCTTAACGTAAAACTCACAATATCGCCATTGCAGTTCTGTAAGCTTTCATGTGCACCCCACCAGCGATTGGCTGGGCTGTGTGTGCAACCCAATATATCCGACTGGCTTGACATGCCGTTAGCGTCCCATTATCCTCGCGCAGAAATGATGCTTACCGGTGGCAGCGGTCATAATTATGTTTATACCGAAGACTGTCCACAGATAAACTGGGCTGTATTTGCCACGGAGATGGAATATATTATCTTTGTTAAAGACTCCAATCCAGCCCCAGACTGAAATCATACACCAGGAACCGTTAACAATACAGCAATAAGCAGTACACAAGAGAAAAACATACCTGTATCGACTAGAATGAGGATACTGGAGAGGATAATAACATATTTTCGCTGACCCCAGACCATGTAGCATCGATAAAGCTTTGACGTTGTCCAAAAATGATAAGCAGAGGCAGAGGCAGAAAGGCTGATATCTTACCAGAACGACGTCTGCAACAAAACTGCCCTTTATGATTAGTAACGGTCTTCGATATTTTGAGAGTTAAATAGTTACTTATTAGCAACGAAGATCGGCATCTTGGGATAAAGCGCGTCCATAAACGCAACATAGTCGAAGCCGAGTAGAAACGCTACATTTCGTGTCATTGCGTGGAAGGATATTGCAATATCTGCGGTTGATAAAGCGAACATAGCGACTGCAGATGTGAATATAAGCAGTTGGAATGAATTACGATTTTTGAAGAAAATGCAGGCGCAGATAAAAAAGAGGACAACGTGGATGCCTAACGGAGGCGGTTGGATGAGCGGGATGATATATCAAGGATAGGAATAGCGGATACATACCATAGAGGAGAATTTCAATGAGAGCTGCGATGATAAAGATTTGGAGTGGTAGTGTATCGGTTACTTGGGTATCCATGTTGGGATATATATCTGACTATTATAGACGAGTACAATAGACTAGGCTTTCGATGATTATAAGAATTCTTTTTCAACAAAGACGTCAGTCTTCCCACCTGCGATGATACCCGGAGTTATGAAGAAGGATTAAATTGCTTTTCGCAATGAGCACAAGGCCTGTATCCTTATTAGCTTCCAGCAGAAACTGCGCGCTGTCTAGCAATCCTCGATGG
Source organism: Crucibulum laeve (assembly GCA_004379715.1). Classification (NCBI taxonomy): domain Eukaryota; kingdom Fungi; phylum Basidiomycota; class Agaricomycetes; order Agaricales; family Nidulariaceae; genus Crucibulum; species Crucibulum laeve. Next base: position 521,386 of record ML213610.1, on the reverse strand, counting down.
AAACGAGCGCTCTACGTTGATATCGAAGTGGCATGACAGGCCACGCACAGCATCAACGGGGAAGCCATTTGAGCCCGTCATCAGAGAGATTCTTTTAATCATTGGGTACTGAGCTATTTCGGGAGATCCTTGACGGAATTTCGATGCAGGCAGCTGTTCAAGACAAGTTGAAGACGGAGGAGAAAAGAAAAACGCTATGCCAGCAGCAACCCCTCGGCGGCACCCGCGCCGCCCCGGGGTACCACGCAGCATACCAGCGACGCGGGAGGCACATGATAGCTGTCATCCACGCGTTTTCTTTGTTCGACTCAAATTGGACATGATGCCGGCGTTGAATCGAGAAAATACGATAATACCAGTGTTACACAGCAGTACTATAACTGAGATATTATTTCCAGTTCTCACTGGTATTTGAATTAAGACACATAAGTGACGTCAAACCTCGTGGGTTAACTTCTCCTCGGTTTCTATTATAGTGTCCAGGACAACACTGGTGGATTCATGGCTACCTTCGTGGCGGAAATTGACAGTAGAAACTATTGTAGGGCAAGTATAATTTTTAATGTCAGAATTGTGTTCCAGCCATACTCGGACGATGAGTAACGTTGGCATGATGCCCTGAGATAAGTTTAGGATCAGTGATTCCCACTTCGTCGAGCATCAAATATGGTGACTCACGACAAGCCGCATACAGCACACTGCAACTATGAACTGGAAAATATTAAGAGCACAATAAGACGTCAATATTATAGAAGGATAGATTTCTTCGTACCATGTAATTGCTTAAATAGTATACCGCAAAGAACAACACGCTAATCGAGTATATCACTCCCGATTCTATCCTGTAGAGTATAAGGTTTAACATTATTATATATTTCTCTGCATAAAAGATGTCGGAATTACGCTCACACTATAGCCACCGTCGTTTGATAGGCTTTCACGTGCGGCCGACCAGCTAGCGGCTCTACCATTCGTGCAATCCAATATATTCGACCGGCTAGATCGGGCACGATTAATGGATTCCACCATGAAAAACAATTGACGCACCAGTAGCAACGGTCACGATGATATTTATACCAAAAATAGTCCAGAGAAAGACGGGGCTGAATTTCCCTTGAATATAAAATACATCATTTTTGTTGAATACTCCAACCAAGCCGCAGACTACATAATGTGTAAAGTAAGAGACAGAAATTTGAAGGATAAACGAGAACTAGTCCGCACCTGTATCGGCGATTAGAAGAATACTGGATAAGATAATAACGTGTTTTCGTCGGCCCCAGACCATATAGCATCGGTAGAGCTTTGGCAGAAATGATAAGTGGAAGCTCACATAGACGTTGAGAAATACATGCCAAAACGATATCTGCTATGAAGCTGAATTGTATGATCAGACAAATATGTAATAATGAGAACATTCCTAAGCTTACTTGCTAGCCACAAATATAGGCATCTTGAGATATATTACGTTCGTAAACTTAGCATACTCAAAGTTTAGGAAAAATTGAGTGGTAGAACGAAACGTTAGGGCGATATCTGCGGTGGAGAGTGCGAACATAGTAACTGCTGACGCCAGTATGAGCAGTCGTGAGGAGCTACGGTTTTTGAGGAGGATGTGCGTGCAGATGATGAAAAGAGCGACGTGAATTCCTGCCGGAGAGAGTCGGGTGATCAAGTAGTCAGGATTGCAGAGATGGATGCCTACCGTAGAGAAGAATTTCAACCTAAAAATTTCACGAGCGTTGAGTGCGAGCGTTTCATTGTATTGTGTGCACAGACTTACCAGAGCTGCTATTATAACCATAAGAAGGACGGGCTGCAGCGTCTTAGCTTCGGCTGGATCCATAGCATTAAAGGTCTCTGGGATAGTGGTAATTTGGCCGTGTGCTGAAGTACTATCGTAAGTAAAACTGCGGGGAATATTAAGGTTAACAAGAAGAATAAATGGGCTCCGCCAGGAGCGCATTATAATAATAATATGCGCGCTGACAGATTTAACTGCGTATATTGACACAACTGTCATGTCTTTGAAAAATGATGGAGAAGACCAGTAAGCTAAACCTAATAATATCTCCTTGATGTTGAAGTGCTGGACGTCTTCAAGAATCCATAGAAAATACAAAAATAGCCCAGGTAGTCGTGTACTTGTACTGCCGAGGACAGACAGACGTATAATTGATAAAGCACCTAGACGTTCTATTCACACAAGAGTCAGAACAGAGTAACGACGAAAGTGGGAGAATCAGAGCATGGGATGCATGTGCCTCCCTGTACTACTCTCCCGTAGCCACAATTAATATATCATGATTTCATCCGTCTAAGACGACTGCGCACCACCCATCCATAAATATTGCTAGATGGATACCTTGAAGAGCGCTATTTTGAGCTTGGAATTCGATGGTATCTCAGAACTTTCTCCATGATCCCGAATACACAGAGCTGTTGGTAATATCAGGGCAAAAGACTAGCAGGTTTTTGGAGTCTGTTATAAAGAAAGAAGAGACGAAGGAAGGTACAGAATTTAGATCAATCGTGATAGCTTAACACGTGCTCCTCAAGAATTTCGGTGTGTCCCTGGGACTGAAAATGCAACCTGACGCGACTTTGAAGTTGAACTTTCGCTGAAAATGACGTTGATATGAGGACTGAAAGTATTGATTATAGCAGTTTTAGCACTTGGTATACTATGCAATATACTCGCCATATTGACTAAAGTGCAAAAAGACCATCAGACGCTGTCCTCGCCGTTGCAATTGTCCATGTGCACTATAAGTTGCGGAGGAAGGACGTCCTTGTAAGCGACTTCATCCGAATCATCGTTTTCAGTTGCTGCTGCAGTAGGTGTTTGGATACTAACGCCGAACGTAATGCCTCTTGAACTAATTTGGCCTCGAGAGCTGGTTATGGTGTTCAGTATAACAGAGGTTTGAGGCCGAGGGCCATCGTGGTTGCGGCGGGATTGAAGGGTGGAAACCATATTGGTATTGGTACCGTCCTCCACTCCATGTCCGAGCCGCACTTGTACAATCATCAACGTGGGCATGATAGCCTGTGGCCAATGTGAATTCATGAGGGATTTGCATTCGGGGGATATGTAAGAGAAACTCACGACGAGACGTACGCAGAGCACTGAAGCAATCAGCTATGAGGTAGTAAAAACTGAATCAGATACAGATACTCTGAAGGAGATGAACTCTTGCACCATATAACTAGTAGGTAAATATATGACGAATAGCAATACGCTGATTGAGTATATTGCTCCTGATTCTATCCTAAAAGTGCCCGTTATCCCGTCGTTCACCGTATAAACAATAAATAGTTAGGATAACTTACAGGATAGCCATTGCCGTTCTATAAGCCTTCATGTGTGCCCGCCCAGCGATCGGTGCCACGTTTCGAGAAATCCAATATATTCGACCAGCTAGGTCGCTCTTAAATCAACCTTGCCTATAAATAATAATAATCACCCACCAGTAGCAGTTGTCATAATAATGTTAATTCCGAACACAGTCCAGAGGTAGACAGGGCTGTATAAATCGTGAAGATAGAATACATAGGCTGTCCTGAAGACGATATGCTTAGTGAAGACGCTGACGAAACCTCAAACTAGGTAGATAAGATTAAGAAGTAGTGCAGAATGAGCTCGAGAATGTAGACTTACCTGTGTCGGCTAAAAGAAGGATGATAGATAGGATGAGGACATATTGTCGTCGACCCCAGACCATATAGCATCTATACAGCTTTGTGAATGATGATGAGCAAGGACTCAGAAGGTAGACGGGAAAGATCAGACCAAAACAATGTCCGCTACCAAACTATATAGCATCTGCCTTCAATAAATACAGCCCTATGACAAAGAATCCCATAACTTACTTATTAACCACAAATACCAGAAGCTTGGGAAACAACGCGTTCATTAACGGAAGAGATCCAGAATACAGCAGATTCGGCATATCTATTATCATGGCTCGAAAAGAGAGAACAATGTCTGCAGTGGATAAAGCGAACATGGCGGCTACTGAGATGAAAATAAGGAGTTGGGCTGGTTTTTGGTTTTTGAAGAGGATATAGGTGCATATGAGGAAGAGGATTACATGGATGCCTATTGTACTTCTTCAGTGAGTGGTAATGGGTTAAAGAGGGGAGGAGAATAGACACCGTATAGGAGGGTTTCGATTAGAATCGCAGTGACTATGATGCGGAGTTCGAATGCAACCGCTTCCTGTGGACCTAGACCCCTACGGGATGACCATGTCGGGATACCCATCTGATTTGAAGCTATATTCACAGGATGTTATTGTGCTAAAGTCGAGAGATTTGGAACCGCTCGTGGTTCATAAAACGAGGCAGTGTGCTGAACTTGACGCTAGAAACCTGGAGTTTGTATAGCAGTGACGTGAAGAAGGCCAGCATTCGCTGTGAGCATGCGTTATATACGGCGCCGGAGGCTGCGCATTGTCTAGTTGGCAGATATTATCGATGGAACGGAAGGTTTGAAGGTTGATACGACATGTGGGTGTCAATCAATATCAAGAATGTGTAGTTTATAGCAATTACTTATTGAACATTGGACTAATAATACCTCGTTGGTTCCATTGATTCTTCATGCGGGCTTGAGGATACATTGCTGAGTATTAATTTGTGTGTATCATTCATGTCCTTGCGTGAGCCCAATATCTACAGGCTTCACGTTGAGCGAGCGGCCATTGTAGAATCTTGAGCCTGGATGACGAGTATAAAGGTCGAGAAGCTAGTAACTATCTTCTGCTGATGGATCCAGAAGGTTTTGAAAGAAACCATTGATATCCGAGTCACTAGAAATGACCACGCGTGCGTCAGACTGAGAATCAAAAATATGTGCTTATGTATCACGTGAGCATAATAATTTCGGCCCGGGCTGCGACGCGTCTTTCCCATTCCAAATTCCTTCCACTCAAACCACGACTCCTTCACGCCTCGGCTAGCTGCATAATACAAGGCACACTATAGGGGTTGGATACACCCCCTCATCTAATTGGGAGATCATCATGAAATCGCGGATCCCGCACTCCAAACCATCTGGCTCTTCCTCTTCGAAACCGGCCGCGTCCAAGTCTTCAAAGGCCACATCATCCAAACATCCTACACTCGAGCCCTCGCAGCAAGAAATACACTCGGAAACGCGCATCCGCACGATCCACACGAAACTCGCCTCCTGCGGCCTTCCTGGTACCATCTCAGAGGCTGAGCTCGCAGCAGTAGCAAATGGCGCGTTCCTCGATATTTTGGAGTTTGTATGTGAACATCTGAGGGGACGGAGGGGGGTGGCGGGGAGCAGAAGTGTTATTCACGCGTAAGTCTTGCCGGAGATTTGGCGATGAACTGAAAAAAAAAAACTGACTGGGAGGTGAATGGGGTAGAGCAAGGAAGGAACGCGCTCGTTCACGCGTCAAACACCCAGATGATATGTTGCGTAGTACGAGCGAGAAAGCTGCCTCTGCATTCAGGGCGGCTGAGAAGAGCGTCTGCGTGTATCGGGAGCAGCTGGAGGAGAGGATGAGAGGGTTACAGGGGTCTGGTAAGCTATATTTCATCTTACTAATTCTATAATCCCGCTCCTTTGCCCTTCGTTCAAGTCTCTCTTATCCATCCCTTCATTCGAATGCTAATTCGAGGGTATATATGTATAGAAGAGAAGGAGAAAGAATTGAAAAATCGCATCTCTGGAAAGAGGAAAATATCGCTGCTCCTTGACGTTCTCGAACAGCGCGAACGACTGCGCACGAGGAGGTTCGAAGAAGTCGGGAAGATAATTCGGGAACTAAGGTGTGCCTGTTTTTTTCATCTTCACTTTGCATAAGACTGCTGGCTGAAAATGGCCACTGATTGTAGGACGAAGGTCCATTCGAGGAGTGTAAGAGCCTGTTCAGCATTGAAAGTATGAGCTTAATGGAATTGATTGATTATGTAGGCACTACCGGACATCCCGCCTCTCCCTTCACTATCGACGACAAAGACGACAGCAAGATACAGGACTTCGCATGTTAGGGAGACATTAACGGTACCCGTTTCTACGATTTCACAGCGATCACAAGTTGACTTGCGACCGTGTTAGTCTCTCCACGTCCACCACCTCCGGGTATCCCGTCTCCTGCATCCTCGGCACCCTAATACAGGTGGAAGTGGGGCTTCAGAAGACCTGCTCATTCAGCGACTTCGGCGCGCGCTGGGAAAGCATACGAAGAGTGCTGGAGAGGCTGATGGCGTTGTGTAAGTTCTTTCTGAACTGTCCGCACAATCCTAATCCACTCTGAATGTCCATGGTGTATTTTAGGGAACGGCTGTTGGATTTAGCGCGTCGGAAGGCGAGGACACGCGTTCGGATGACGTGCAGTGAGCAAAAAGAAGAGGCGGGAAGGGAGGAGCTGAATGAGAAAACGCATCACGCTGTAAGTGTTCCTCTACCTTTACATTTTCGTCGCAATGTGTGTTGATGGATTGACATAATTTGAAGGGAAAGAAGGAACGCGAACTGCAAGACCTCCTCAATCGTGCGGTGGGACTGGCATTTTCGAGTGAGCATGCAATTGAATCGGTACCCTTCTCTCCTTTTCTTTCAGGTTAGTTGATACTTATGTGATATTTGTGGGGGTAGATATCACACTTCTTGAGAGAAACAGCTCCGATGCTGCGTTCGTCTTTGAAGGCGGAAGGGGTGCAGACGAGGGGATATGTTGATGTACTGAGAGATCACATCCAACCATCGGAGGATAAGAGAGAGAAGGGCAAGGAAGAGTTTACAGTGAAGGTGAAGAGCCTGTTGGGCATGTACGGCGCTGTGAGTTCTTTCTTCATCATTATGGATATCCAGGAGATTTATTCTGAACCTGCGCAGGCGCCAGAAGTACTTGCGAAAGAGGTCGAAAGAATATTACAACGCAGTGAGTTGCATTCCTTGAAACATATATGCGCACCAATAATCATTCTTTCAGCACATGCTCGGGCGTCCTTCCTCTCCTCTGCTGGCCTCCCTTCTCCCAGGCCGTTGCCTGAGGAACAACAATGGATGATCGGTGCGTTGCTGACATTGTCCGCTACTGATCGCACTTTACTGATGAATCTGACATTAGCTGCGCACCATTCGAACGAACACGCAGCAAATGAACATGCGGTGAAGCTGCTGACGCGTAAGATCGCAAAGGGAGAGTATGGCCGGGGATTGGGGAAGCAGATTGAGAATGTATTGGGCGAAGCTAAAACTCTGATTGACATGCCGCGTTGAGTTGAGAAAGCCTCAAAAATAAATGGATTATTGCGTCCCTCCTTTGTAAGTTGTCACTAGAAATTCCAACAGCGACTATTACATTGTCTATGCTCCCACAACTTCCTGGTCGTCATCCCACCCTGGGTCTTCAGTTATTCAGATACCGCAGAATCGTCTGTACCGTCCCGGTCGGATACTCATTCTAGTAAATCTTCTAAATAATTTGATCTTACCGTGGCTCCCCATGAAACCTCATTCTTCTAGCTGTATTCTTGATTTAATCCCTAGTAGCCCTCCTACAAACCAGCTGCAAAGCTTGAGGTCACGAGCTAAAACCGAGCCTACACTCTATGACGTGATCAGCATAGAGCACCTTCTACAACATGTGTTGAGGATGAGTGCGGAAAAACAGAAGTAGCTTCTTAACCTTGAGAGTATCAAGAAGCTCGATCCCACAACCCTTGACGAATGTAAACGAATTATTGCCACCAAATCAGGAGAGCCGATTCAAGCTCGAAATCTTTGTACGTACAGCGGTTTATCACGCCAGAGAAAATAGATATCAGTGAAACTGGCTCTGATGCCATTGAGCATAAGCACTTCCTTTGATTTTGTGCCCGGTTTTATTCCCGGTGGTTTATGTTGAGAAGACTATAAACGGATTAAGCGTCCTCTTGTTGGAGGAATTGTCCAATTTGGGGTGAGCCACACAACATTCAACAACCCATTGTTGATCCCGAACGCCGACTACTTATCTTTACACTTCTACTCCCACAACTTCCTGATCGTTTCCCCACTTGGGTCCTCCTCCAAGTTATTTAGACACCGCAGAATCATCTATATCATCTCAACCAAGTAAATCTTCTAAACAATTTTATCTCGCCACTGATCCTCATGCTTTCTAGCCGCATTCTTGATGTCAACCCCCGCTAGGCCAGGTTCTACTGGCCTCGAAAGACAAACTGTGAAGGATTTGAAGAAAGAGTTACGACAAGAAACAAGTGGTAAACTCCTTGACGATATCAGTGTAGAGCACTTTCTCCAGCATGTGTTCGGGCTAGGCGCGGAGACACGGAACCAGCTTCTCAGCCTTCAGAGTATCAAGAAGCTCGATCCCACAGCACTGGCCGAATACAAACATATTGTTGACACCAAGGCGGCAGAGACAAAAATGTATGGGCCCTTCGGAACTATCTCGGAGACACTTCTTCGTGATGTTCTCAAAGAACTAGGCGAGCTCGGAGATGATACTACCGATCTGCCTCTGCGTGTTTGGAATGGGGATGGCTCACATACCATGAAATCTGGGACCACCATACGCAATGTCGACCTAGGCACCGGCTGGTAGTGTAGGAATATATATAATAAATCCCTAGAAAAACCTGTATACCTAGAAAACAAAAGAATAAAAATGCGAGGTGGCCTCACGTCGGTCCTAACAAGCTGTGAAGGGAACTGCTAATAGAATGACGAAGTGCTGAGGGAGTTGGATGCAAGATAGTGCGATAGAGACCGGAGGACGAAGGCTGAGGGGTGGACTGACTGATAGAGTGACGGAGGAGATGACGGGTGCACGACGGGCACGACAGAGACGATAGAAACGGAGGAGGACTGCTAGAGAAACGCTAAAATAGTTGCCCGATCGCAACTAAAATAGCTCGACGATGAGAGCTCGGAAAAATACGAAACGAAGACGAGGAGGGAGGTAGGAAGGTGGCCTAGATGATGCAAAAAGAACGAAGTCGATTGGATTAGTCGTCGTCGAAAGCGTCGCTATTTTGTGAAGAGGACGATTTGCGAAGATCTGAACTCCAATAACTTGAATTTATTTTGTAAAAGCGAGGTAGTTGTGTAGCGATTGAGTACAGAGAGTGTCGAGGGGATGTAGAGTACTCTGAACTAATGAACTACGAAGAAAAACTATAATCTTTAAGTATGTAGAAAGGTCATAACAAAAAGAAGTAAAGTAGAAGTAAAATGTACAAAAATGAAGTAAAATGGAAACATGAGCGGCTGTAGACACCAGACTCGCTCATGGGACTCGATTCATGTGGATAGAACTACTCCTATGTCTAATAAATACTTAGATTGTCTATAAAAAATGAGAATATACGAATCAAATTGAAGAAAATGGTGTATTTGCGATGTCATCCGTTGTTCCGAGCTCAAATAACATTGCGGAACGATTTTGAAGCTTCTTGATGCGTTCCGAACCTTCCCCGACGATTCCTAGTCGAAAATAGATATACTGAAGTCGATTTAGCGGCAGCAGGACCGAGTTTCCGGGTACAGAGCCGTGCGAGGCTCGTCAGCAAACCAGATATATTTCTGATACGATGGTTACTTAATGCTAATGACATAGGCTGGGCACAGACATTTGTCCCCGCTGAGGTCAAAGTAGCCAAACCAAAGGACAAGCCCGAGTCAGCTGGAGACCCGTTCTCTTCTACCTCTCTTTCTACTCCCGTCTCTTCATCTTCAAGAACTACGCCTAATCACAGCATCCCAGACGAAGCCGGGACATCACATTCGGTGGATGCTCCTGGTACGCGGACCACCTCGGGAAAGCGCAAGCGTGGCGCAACAGATATCGGTGGCGATGATACCAAGAAATTTAAGGTCAACACCATGGGTGAGGATGAGCTACAGCTAGCAATCTATGCGCTTGAGTGTATGGCTGTTCCGACTCGTTATTACACTACTGGGATTTTGTTGATTGGATTTACGATCAGTCTTTGGTACTACGATCGTGCCGCGATTATCCGAACACGGTCGTTCGACTTTCACGATTCGCCTGAGTACCTTGGTCTTATCCTATACGCTATGAGCCACGCCACCTTACAACAAGCTGGTTTCGACCCTCATCTCCATAAACTCCCTCCTCCAGCCGACGCTGCCATTGAAAAGGTGCCGGGAGGTGCCACTGTTGAAAAGTCATTTGACATCACTACTTTGACCCAGCTAGACATCCCGCCCAAAACGTACGAGAACCTCTACATAAAGCTGCCTTCCAAGATTGAAAATAAGCCTCCTGCTGTGTTTAAACTCATCGGTGATGATGCACTTTACAAGTATCGTGGGCTCATTGGCCGTGGCACTATGGTGTATCATGTTTCTCAGCTCGATGACAATAACGGGTGGCGCAATGACCTCATCTTAAAGTTAAGCTGGCAGATCCGAGTGCGCACACCCGAAGGCAACATTATCAAGATCCTACGAGAGAAGATCCCTGCATTTAAGGATCACCTTCCTGATGTGAAGTATTCGGCATTATATAGCTCCAAAGACGATTTGAAGCTGCCCAGGACACAGATGGAGGAACTCAAGATACCTCCCAAGTTCGAAGAACGCGATCTTCACGTTTTGTCAACGACAATGTATAAGAAGTTGTGGGAGGTTAAAAGCATAGAAGAGTTCAAGCGCGTCTTCATAGATTGCGTTGAATGTAAGTGTTTCTTGATTGCAAGGCTCATTATTCGTCAGGTCTCAACTTCCGTCTAGGCCACTACCATGCATACGAAGAAGGCAAGGTTCTTCATCGCGACCTTAGTGAAAATAACCTGATGGCGTGGTATCCTAACTCTGGCGATGTCAAGGGCATCTTGAATGATTGGGATATGGCGAGTAAACTGGACGAAAAGGGGCATATTCCCCCTTCAGGTGCTCTTCACCGCACAGGAACTGTACCCTTTATGGCGCGTGATTTACTGAAGAAGAACCCTCCCCCTCATCTATATCGTCATGAGCTCGAATCATGGCTATACATTCTCGTTTGGGCTGCTGCATATTACAAGATAAAGGACAATGACAGTAAGAACAAGAGGGCGAGAAAACCCAAACCATCGTTAAAAAACTGGAACAATTCAGAAATTGATACTGTACGTGGAACCAAGAACGACTTCATCACTACAGGTAGCGTCGCACAGGATGTTTACGAAGAACTTCTCCCTGCATTTGACGCAGTCATCAGTGAATGGATCGAACCATTACGTAAAATGTTTCGGAGAGCGCATATGTCCAGTGAGGATGCATCTGATAATGGAGATGCATCTTACGACTATGAGACCTGCAATGGGGAACTTACATTCCAGAATTTTATGGCTATCATTAAAGTTACACCTCGCAATGTTCATCTTCCATCTGCTTAAGCTATGTTACATGCTATATACACATTGTCGCTCTGTAGTGCCACTTTTCCCATCTGTGAATCAATGGGATACCTTGTCTTCACTTGCTCGAGAGCTGCGTGATCAATGATATCGAAACGGCCGATGAGATGAAGGTAAAATATATTCCAAATGTAGCTACTCACTTCCACGTATCTTTTGTTAGAAGGACAGTCTTGCGGTTGCAGTCCGGCAACATACAACGTCCTCCTTCACTCTCAGCGCAGACAAGGCAACACCACTGTTCCCAATAGCACTCCTCAAACCATTGTTCCTGCTCTAGCAACCAATATTGAGGAGCTTTTCTCCGCATTCTCTATTTCCACCCCATTCCATCGCTGTCATCGGCGTATGCCAACGAGGTAGTGCAGCTTTGGCATTCGGGGCTCTCTATGGCGCGTAAGGTGTCAGGGAGCATCGTAGTGTGTGAGTGACGCGGGTGCAGAAACTCCCGAAGGCAAAAAAGAGGAGCGCGCTGCACTCGTGGCTGCAGAGAACCTGAAGGGATGATGCTCGAGAGGTTCACCGTTCCCTGATGGTTCACAGCTGCCTCTTTCTTCGTCGCTCGCGACATGCTTCGTGACAAGGTAGAAACCGCTACCAATTTAAAGACTCGAGGTTGGAGCACGTGCTCTTGGAGACTACGATTTCTGTTAACGGCGATGAACTGAACAGTTGCTCGAGAGTGACATCGGACAGGTACGTCTCGTGGCGGGAGAGTCAGATGGAGCGGTTCTGGGTCCAAGGCATTAGGCGAGCGTTGGGATGAGGGGAGAGGAGAGAAAAAGCGGGTCATATACGCTGGTATCCCAGGTGCAGGGCGTTTACCGATGATAGATGAAACCAAGAAATTCCAGAATGAGGTAGGAAGTGTATAACGCGTGCAGTAGCGGTATGCAGGCTATCCTCCTATACTACTTGATACATCTGGCACTGAAGGTTACAGCAGTTATCCCACTATATAACGGGATTGTTGGAAAGATACTTAGTCAAAGGCATTGGATTCACCCACCTGGACGTTGGTATCTCCGTACTCTTCTGCTTCTTCATCCGATGCTTTGAGCGCAAGATCATCATCCGAATCAGGATCATTGTAGCCTTCGCTGTCTCATGCTGAGTATTCTTCATCCTCCAGCCCATTCAACCGACAGGGCTCAATGAAAGGACAAATTTAGAGCCTGATTTCACCATAGTCCCCTTGAATTCGACCCAGCGTAGCGTTTGTACGTAAGAGCAAGCAATGTTTTGGAACAGCTTTCGATGCAGTTTGAGCCGTGTACAAGCAGGACCACCATATACGCAGCAAGCATTATGGCGGGGCTTGTTATGAGTGAGCTCGCCAGTGAGTATGATGAGATGGGCATGTAGGTATTAAGCCCTAGAGAGTACGGCATCATTGTGCATGTCCAGGAGATTTACTTTGAACTTGCGCAGGCATTTTCGAAAGAGGTTGGAAGAACATTACAACGGAGAATTGTACTCCTTGAAATGTATGTGCACACCAATAATTATTCTTTCTAGCACACACTCGCGCGTCCTTCCTCTCCGCTGCTGGTCTCCCTTCTCCCAGGCCATTGTCTGAGGAACAACAACGGATGATCGGTACGTTGCTGACATTGTCCGCAACTGATCGCGGTTTGCTGATGACTCTGACATCAGCCACGTACTATTCATACGCACACGCAACCGGTGAACATGCGGTGAAGCTGCTGACTCGTAAAATCGCAAAGGGAGAGTATGGCCAGGGATTGGGGAAGCAGATTGAGAATGTGTTGGGTGAAGCAAAAGTTCTGGTTGACATGCCGCGTTGAATTAGTAGACCCTCGAGAATAGACGGATTAAGCGTCCTCCCGGACAGTGATGTTATCTGCATTATAAATGATGACGCCTCAGTGACTACTAGTTGCCGACAGGCACGCGACGATAGCGGTGAGGATGGGGGGTTTGCTGCTCACCGTTGCTGGCGGTGAATAGGATACGGGCCCATTTGTTGGTTGCGGGTGAAAGGTAAAGGGCGGCAGAAGAGCGGCCAAAAGCGGCGGAAAGACTCTGAGGCGGGGAGAGGATAGGGCACAAGAAACTAAAAGACGGGCGCTGATTGGCTGGTGCGGGAGACCGGCTGTAGTAATTCACGTGCAGCCGAGCGCCGTTAAATATTTGGTGATGCGTGCTCCGGGATGCCCCATCTCTGTCCCTTTTTTCTCTCCGTCTACTTGATAGTCGCAGAACACCCCGCGTCGTTGAAGCCCCGTCCCAGACGATGCTCAACCTCTCCAACAGAACTGCAAATGCCGTCAGGGCCTTGCAGCGCATGGCCGCTGGTATGGCCACCGCTGCACCCCGCATTGGCGATACCAAAGTCGCCATGTCGCTGCTCGAGAAGGGCGCGTACATCAACTACCAGCGCATCGAGGATAACCTTGCTGTTGTCCGCGAGAGGTGCGGCGAGCAGCTGGCTATCTTTGTCGCGACGCTAACTCGTTATCTAGGCTTCAGCGCCCTCTGACCCTCTCCGAGAAGATCCTTTACGGACATCTCGACGACCCCCACAACCAAGACATCGACCGCGGCACTAGCTACCTCAAGCTGCGCCCTGACGTACGTGTACCATTACCTGCTCGTTGCACGACCGCTAACTCCCACCTCAGCGAGTTGCCTGCCAGGATGCCACAGCGCAGGTTCGTTATCTCCGCTACGTCAGAGGGTCTGCGATTTCTGACGTAATCTGCGCGTTTAGATGGCCCTCCTCCAATTCATGTCTGCCGGTATGGACACTGCTGCCGTCCCCACCACCGTCCACTGTGACCACTTGATTGAGGCACAAGTCGGTGGTGTCAAGGATCTGGCGCGCGCTATCAATATCAACAAGGAAGTATACGACTTTTTGGCTACCGCTACTGCCAAGGTGCGTTCGTGTTCGCGTCAAATTAATCTCCTCTAACACACCTTACAGTATGGCCTTGGCTTCTGGAAACCTGGCTCTGGCATCATCCATCAAATCATCCTCGAAAACTACGCATTCCCCGGTGGACTCATGATCGGCACGGACTCGCACACACCCAACGCAGGAGGCCTCGGCATGATCGCGTGTGGTGTCGGCGGTGCAGACGCCGTTGACGTTATGGCTGGCATTCCCTGGGAGCTCAAGTGCCCCAAGGTCATCGGTGTGAACCTCACAGGCAAGATCAGCGGCTGGACGACCCCCAAGGACGTTATCCTCAAGGTCGCTGGCATCCTCACGGTCAAGGGCGGAACTGGCGCTATCGTGGAGTACAAAGGCCCTGGTCTCGAGTCGCTCTCATGCACTGGTATGGCTACGATCTGTAACATGGGTGCTGAGATTGGTGCTACGACTTCGCTCTTCCCCTTCAACAACCGCATGGTCGATTATCTCAACGCGACGAAACGCCCGGACATTGCCAACTACGCCAAGCAGTTCGCGCATAACCTTAAGGCTGACGAGAACGCCGAATACGATCAAGTCGTCGAAATTGTGCGTATTGTCTGGAACATATTTTTTTCATCGGAACTAAACGTCGTTTTCAGAACCTCTCGGAACTCGAACCCCATGTCAACGGTCCCTTTACCCCCGATCTCGCCACTCCCATCTCCAAATTCGCTTCTGAAGTGAAGAAGAACGGTTGGCCCGAGGAACTCAAGGTCGCTCTCATCGGCTCGTGCACCAACTCTTCGTACGAAGACATGTCCCGCTCTGCTTCGATCGTCAAGGAGGCTGCCTCCCACGGCGCTGAGCTTAAGAGCAAGTTCACTGTTACCCCCGGATCTGAGCAGGTTCGCGCTACTATTGAGCGTGATGGACAGATTGGTGCCTTCGAGGAGGCTGGAGGTGTCGTCTTGGCTAACGCTTGTGGACCGTGTATTGGACAGTGGGACAGGCAGGATGTTAAGAAGGGCGAGGCCAACTCTAGTGCGTAATGTTTTTCTTTTCATGATGTCAGAGCAAGGCTAATGAGAGTGCAGTCATCACTTCTTACAACCGTAACTTCACCGGACGTAACGATGCCAACCCCGCCACCCACGCCTTCGTCGCTTCCCCCGATATCGTCACCGCCATGGCCTTCGCCGGCAAGCTCACCTTCAACCCCCTCACCGACTCGCTCACCGGCTCTGACGGCAAGCCCTTCAAGTTCTCCGATCCCAGCGGCCACGAGCTCCCTCCCCGCGGCTACGATCCCGGAGAGAATACCTTCCAGGCTCCCCCCGCTGACCGCTCCACCGTCAACGTCAAAGTCGACCCCAAGAGCGACCGTCTCCAGCTCCTCAAGCCTTTCGAAAAGTGGGATGGAAAGACCCCCCAGGACCTCCCCATCCTGATCAAGGTCAAGGGCAAGTGCACTACTGATCATATTTCGGCTGGTGGACCCTGGTTGAAGTACCGTGGACATCTCGAGAACATCTCCCGTGCGTAGCTGTTTGTTTTGTTCGAGAAAGGAAGATTAGAGAGAACTGACGGATCGGCGCAGAGAACTGCTTGATCGGCGCTATCAACTCTGAGAACGGCGAGGCCAACAAGGTCAAGAATCAGCTCACCGGCGAGTGGGGAGGAGTCCCCCAGACTGCTGCCGCGTACCGCTCCAAGGGCATCAAGTGGGTTGTCATTGGTGACCACAACTACGGTGAAGGTTCTTCCCGTGAGCACGCCGCGCTCGAGCCCCGCTTCCTCGGCGGCCTCGCCATCATCGTCCGCTCGTTCGCCCGCATCCACGAGACCAACTTGAAGAAGCAGGGTATGCTTGCGCTGACGTTCGCTGACCCCGCCGACTACGACAAGATCCAGCCCAGCGATAAGGTGGATATTGAGGGTCTTGAGCACTTTGCTCCTGGAAAGAACTTGACCCTTGTGGTTAAGCACCAGGATGGAGGCAAGGAGGAGATTGAGCTCGCCCATTCGTTCAATGAGGGACAGATTGAGTGGTTTAAGGCTGGTTCGGCGTTGAACCTGGTGCGTTGTCTTCTTTGCTATTGGTGAACTCGTGTTAAATTGCACTTTGTATAGATGGCTGCTAAGGCTAAGGGTAACTAAACGCATCGACCCCCTTTTTTACTTTACCCCCTCTTTCCTTTGCTCATCCAGCACCCCCAACAAGATTCGATAGTATATCGAACATGGAACCTACGAGATTCCCCTATCCCGGACCTGTGCGTCTGTATGTACTAAACTACAACAGTAGCATCAGTATCAAAATTACCGCATCGTCACTCACACTCTCTAACCTAACTACCCTGCTCTTGTCTTTTTTTATGTTTTCTGTTACTTTTTTTTCTTTCAATTCAATGTACGAGTTAATCGAATCGAAGAATTACAGAGGGAGATTAAGCGCGAAAAATTACGAATGTTGGCGCCTAGCGCCTCATTTCTCCTCCCATGATATCGAATTGTCTCAGCATGCCTCGCCCTGCGGCCTCGTTCTCAGCTTTGTTCTCAGCACCTTCGCACAACCAGACACAATGACGAGACTCGTCTTCTATGCGCAGGAAACGCTCGCCTTAGGGAGCTAGTCGGCGCGCAGCCCCTCGTCCTGTGACCACCTCGCCGTCTTCCCTCGCGTCATAGTTGGGAATAAGATCGCTTGCAATATTTCTTCACCGCACAGCTAGCCCTTGGTGTTCTTCGCCTGCTACTTCGCATTCCCATGAGTGGACCGAATATAAATCCCTCTCACACGAGGAGTCTGGCCTCGCCAAATCCTCCCTCTCAAGCCTCACGAAAACAGGCTGCAGACTCTGGAGAGATTAGCTCTGGACAACAAGTGAAAGCCTGGGTGTTTCCGATGAAGGGACTGATATCCATAGCCTCGGTGTGCGTTGCGGCGTACGCGGCATTTGCTTATGCACAAGATGGACTCGGTGCTGCCGATATTGCATCCAGTGCATCATCACTGTTCAAGCTGCCCCCTCAGTCAGTGGTGCGTCCCTCCCCGTGTAGTTTTTAGAAGCTGCATCCCCGTTGATCGTAATTGCGGACTATCTCACCCATTCATGCCATAGTTCCTACCCCCGTCATCTTTCGCCGTTCTCCCTGCCAACCAGACCTTCCGGACCAACTCGTTCGATGCATCACAGTTCTTCAATCCTACAGGGACTGCACCTCCTTTCTTCCAGATCTTCGACCCAGGATTCTTGGCTGTCCTCGGAGCCAATCCTTCTATCAATGAGGTTGCAGGGAATGCAACGTTTGCGTTTGCCCATGAGGCGCCGATTTACAATCCCCCAACGGATGAGGTGTTTTTTGCCAGTAATGATGGCGGACCGCTTGGGATGAGTGACTTGGATCATAATAGTTTGGTAGGCAAGATTTCGATGAAGGATGTGGAGAAGAGGCTGAAGGGGGTCAGAGTGGGAGGGGCGGTTAATACCCCTGTTACTGAGGTATGGGTGTTTTCTTCCTTCACATTTGGCTTTATTTATTGAGTGTGTATTCGACAGTTGAACCTGCCAGATACGATACAAATGACAAACGGAGGCACTGGTCCCTGGCGCGGGAACCTCATCCTAATTACTTCTGGACGAGGAGATCGTCCTCCATCAATTGCGCTTGTTAATCCAAATGCACCGCACAACGTCACCGTGCTGCTGAACAACTACTTTGGAAGGCAGTTCAACTCGCTCAACGATATCAAGGTGCACCCCAATGGGAAGCTATTCTTCACAGACGTTATGTACGTTGCAGTTTTTATATTTTGCTCTTGGTAACATGTAGATGCTGATATGGCGTTCTTTAGTTATGGTTTCTTGAACCATTTCCGCCCGGCGCCGCTCATGCACTCGCAAGTATACGTCTTTGACCCTGCTACGAGCTCAGTACGCGTTGTTGCGACTGACTTTGACAAGCCTAATGGGATCGCTTTCAGTGGAGACGGAAAGACAGCGTATATGTACGTGTTGCTTTCCTTGTCCTCATCCATTGGTATACTAATTTTCTTCTTTCTGTTTACAGTGCAGATACCGGCGCATCGGGGGGATTCTTGGGTAATAATCAGACTGAGCCTGCGACTATGTATGTGCACCTACCTCGTTATTTTCTGTATTGCTAACCTTGGCTCACAGATACGCATTCAACGTCGACCCCACCACGGACGCGTTCACTAATCGACGTGTATTCGCGTATGTGGACGCTGGTGTTCCTGATGGTGTTCAAGTCGACACGAAGGGGAATGTATATTCTGGGTGTGGGGATGGCGTTCAGGTGGGTTCTAATGGATTCTTACTGCTTTTTGGATATGCATCAGAGGGATTATTCATTTGGGTTTCCTTATATTTTAACGGATTTGGCTCCTTCATCCTTCGTCGTGCCTTTGCACTTTTGTATTTCTTTCTTCTAGCTTTCTTTGATCAACATATATTCCTCTACATCGCCTTCCCCTTGATTTGATTCCCCTCCTCCGCATTTTTCTTTCATCTCTTTGCTGCCATTCTCAGCTTCTTACAATTACTTACGCATCTCCCAATAGGTCTGGTCCCCCACTGGAACTCTGCTTGGCAAGTTTTTCCTCAATACCACTTCCGCCAACATGGTCTTTGCTGGACCCGGACGGCTTGTCATCATGGCGGAGACTAAAATCTTTGTAGCGAAAATTTCGACAGAGGGCGTAGTCCTTTAATCGACAAAAACAAATGTATGATACGAAGGAAGATAAATGTAAAACATAAACCTACCTCTGCGAAATTAACCACACGATACAAGCCACCTTTTCCAAGAATGTAAAGTTGTCCGCCCTGTTCGAAATTCTGCCCCTTCTTTTCAACTGCGAAATGATGCGATGGCAATTTGTTCCTGGCGTGCCTTGCTTCTGATTTAATGATTTGCTGTTCTTGGACATCTAACCAATGCTCCGTTGTTCAAGGTCTCACTACCCGTTGATGTGGTGCAAACATCGTATTATCAGGTTTAGATCAGGTTGAAAGGAGGGTGAAGTCTGGAAGAGGAATGAGAAATAAAGAGCCATGCCAACCCCCAACGCGTTTCGTGTCAGTTTAATCTGTCAAGCCACTTACAGTTAAGGAATGAGTGAATTGCATATTTGGATGGGGATGTTCAATTTTGAATCAGTTTTACAACTTCGTTCGGGGGCCGTTGCATTGGTAGTCCTTAAGCTCGTTGTCCCGTATGTGTGGGGCGTACGGCCGCCCAACTTGTGAAGATGATGGAATTTTAACAAAGGACAATTTTGAAGATAGAGGATAGCCAGGGACGCTCAGGTTCATACGAGTACAATATAGGCTTTCTTAGACGCACAGGATAAAAATCTTCAGATGGATGATCACCATCATGATTCTCTTGCCGCTTGCGGCTGGGTAGGGTGTGGCAGACAGTAGACTCGTACGCAGTCACTTTCAGATCCGCGGAACAGCTGTCGGAACAAATACAGCGCCGACTTCCTTCGAACGATTTCAAGTTCTGATCATGATGACATCGCTGCAACTTGCTTTGACGCCCATAAGACTGATCGACGCTTCGGACCGAATGGGCGCTGTAATTTGCGCTGGTAGAGAATATGAACGCTATTCAGTGGATTGACTACTAGTAGATAATTCAATTGGCTAAGGAAGGGCGAGGTGAATATGAAAGCAAAAATGAAAGGGAGTGAAGGAAAGCTCACGTATACACCGTAGATGACCGCATCCATTGTGAACGTAATTCGAGCCCTCTTTGTCATATTTAGATTTCATAACAACTGATGAAGTCCTTCGAACTTGAGAGCTGCTGAATGGACTCAGAGACGCGATCTAATTTGCGTCGCGTACATACACAGACGATCAACGAGAATATGCTCACGCGTTGTATGATAGATGACACTCACAAGTTGGTCTGGTGATGGTGTCGACTTGATATTTACAGTCGAACCCTCTTAAACCATACTCCTCATAACTCATAACCTCCCATAACCTGACCAAAATCGACTTCTTAACCCATAACCTCCCCCATAGCCTGGGCCATCCACCAAGAGGTATGGGTTAAGAGGGGTTCGACTGTACACGGACAGACATATGGTGTGGAGCAGACGTGATGTTGGCACCGAGTAAAAGGAGAATTAGAGATGGTAGCTGACGTCGAGAGATCGATCATCGTATCTGCTTAATGACTGATTGAGGTGGAAGCATTACTAGTCTGACCAGAGCGATAATGCGAGTCGACCGGAGAACAAGGGGGAGGGTTTTCTGCAAGTCGGGTCCGATATGATCGACTTCTTCCATGAAGATATATCCCAGTCCATCTGGTGTCCATAACAGTGAATATCAGAAGCAGCCGGACTGCGAATATCCATTATTGAGATGGTTTGTAAGAGGTGCAATTTAGTCTAATCTGCCGTATAGCGCGTTGATAACGCGTCAAGAATGTATCCAAAGTGGCTGGCACTTGATAGATTATGCGTGATATCTGATTATTATTATTATTATTATTATTATTATTATTATTATTATTATTATTATTATTATTACAAAAATAACGTGTCCAACACGTCGCGTTAGCCTTCAAAGTCGCTAATGTACCATTGCTGTCTGAAATCATGATAAACAGCCTAGCTAAACTCATAATAAGCACAGCTTGAAAATTTCTAGTCTAGTACAGACCAGCTGCCTCTGTATCTTCATGAAGACTTTGGCCTTAAATCGATATTGGTAAGTTACCGTTGTGCAAGTAAGCAGCCACTGAGAACGATTTGAAATCGAATGACTTACCGTAACCTCTCTAACCAGCTGTAGTAATTTCCTATAAAAAGACACACATTAATACAAAAGTTCCTGTTATACTCAGCCCGAGCTTCCTGTAGTCAAATTCCACATATCGTTCAAGAATCAAATTACAGTGGAATTGATGGTCAAGTACATAGAGCTTACCGGCGGCATATCCCGTCACAAACCCAAGTGCGCGGCTACGCCGCATTCCTCCACTAACTTCCCACTAACCCTGCATACCGTTCAATCATCACCGCATGCATGCCGGCGGTCTTCCCCAGTTGCTCTTTACTTGCTTGCTCTTCTCCTTACAACCCTTGATAGTAAGGGCCAATTTGACCACACAACAAGTCACAAGGATAAACCCAGATCAAAGAAATTCCCCCTAAATGCTTTCAGGATACTCAAAATCGAGCAAAACGCCGAATGCTGGCATTCCAATCTGCTAACATTCACCTAATCTCGATCAGCGGCATTTGCAATTATAAGACATAGTGATTTCCTGGATTCGTAGATTATTGGCATGCTAATGTCTCTTCTGGGGAGCCCCAACTAAGTTCAGTGGGGAGATCGGTGTTTGTAAGTACCTGTTCGCATCATCACAAAAAGTTCAGGATAGTGTTGATTGTGACATGCAATCCGCGAGGAGCAATTGCAGAAATGGCAAGACTTGCCATCCGTTGATAACATTTGAAAATTACGATGATCCCACGTTGTGGACACATCACTCTGATGGAAAGGAATCGTTTGCGCAAGGAGGAAGAAAGAAGACGGAACGTGGAAGCAAATAGACTTTTCATGTCAATGGAAGAGCTATGAAGGAAGAACCCCGAACCTATTTAGACGCCATTCCCGCATCTCGACTACAACGACCACCAAGGTCCATTGTCGGACAATATACTGAACGGACCGTTTCTCCAGTATGTCGGTTTCTCCACTATTTTAACATACCCACAAACTACATTATGCACTCCAGGCGGACATTAACCGACTACCGGTTCTCAGACACTAGGCCGACTCGCCCTGCTTCTTTCATCCTGCTATCCCTTGCTGACAAGTTTAATCGGACCAACGACCCTTCCATTTAAAGACCTCTGGTCAGCGATCCGACAGAGAACTTTACGCCCAAGAAATCCGAGCTTAATCCCGCGTGTGTTATACCAAGACGTCCTGTATTTCGTGGGACACAAAACTTCCTTCAGCTCCGCTCAATCAATCCCTTCCTCCTTTTTATTCATCTCAAAGGTCTAAGTCATTTTGCTCATTGAATCCATCTTCTCATTCGAATCCACTCTTGTTCCGCAATGGTTGGAAACCTCACGCAGAAGTTCCCAGCTACAAACGGTATACGATGGTTCAACGTAGCGGTCCTCGCAATCACACCCGCTATTGCGGTTTACGGCTTGTTGTTTGCACATCGTCGACAAGAGACTATTATCTTTTCAATGCTGTACTATATATTTTCTATGTTGGGTGAGAAGCTTTATCAATATCAAATGACCTACATTCACCATGACGTGTTTGTGTATTAGGAATCACAGCTGGTAAGTTCATTCGATTCTAGAAGGCGAGACAGAAAGTAGATGCTATATATAATTTTCACAGGCTATCACCGATTATGGTCTCATAGATCGTACAATGCTTCTATATTCCTGCAATATTTCCTGCTTTTTGGCGGTACGAGCGCAGTTCAGGGATCTTGTTACTGGTGGGCTCGTTCTCACCGTTCCCATCACCGCCATACCGACACCGACCTTGACCCTTATGACGCGAATCGTGGATTTCTATGGACGCATATTGGTTGGATGATCTTCAAATCAGAGCTTCGTACAGGTCCTGCAGATATATCAGACCTCCGTAAAGATCCGGTCATACAATGGCAGCATCGTAATTATTTCCTCCTTGTTGTGATATTCGGCTATGCCCTCCCTTCATTAGTACCTGGAATTATATGGGGTGATTGGCTAGGAGGATTTTGTTTCGCGGGCGCTCTACGTCTAACAGTCGCCCATCATGTCAGTGGAACTACTCTGTCAGTTTGATCCGTTTTAACAGCCCTTCGTTTCTCAGAGTACCTTCTGTATCAATTCAATTGCTCATTGGTTAGGATCGACACCCTACGACGATGTAAAATCGCCCCGGGACCATCTGCTCACTGCTATTCTCACAATGGGAGAGGGTTACCATAATTTCCATCATCAATTTCCGATGGATTACAGAAATGCGTTCCGCTGGTATCAATATGACCCGACGAAATGGTTCATAGCGACCTGCCATAAATTCGGTCTTGCAAGTAATTTGCGCGTCTTCCCGAGCAATGAAGTCGAGAAAGGAGCGCTAACCATGCAGCTGAAGCGGCTAAAGCAAGTCCAAGAATCATTAACCTGGCCGAGTCCTTCAGAAGAATTACCAGTTGTTAATTGGGATATGTGTGAGTGCTAGATCCATTCTCGAAAATGGCTATAACAATTCTAAATGTATTGAAGTCCAAGAAGAGTCCAAATCGCGTACCTTGCTTCTCATATCTGGATTTATTCACGATGTTTCAGCGTTTATTGATCAGCATCCTGGAGGTTCTCAATTGCTAGTCAAAAACTCTGGGAACGACATGACTGCGTCATTTTTCGGAGGACTGTATGCTCACTCGAATGCTGCTCACAACGTGCGAGCTATTTGATCTTGATTTATTTGCTATTTCTGACGCACTATATAACAGCTTCTGTCAATGATGCGTGTTGGTGTCCTGGCGGGTGGAGTAGAGACTCCAGGAAATCATGATTTACCTCCCTCACAACGTTTATTTATTGCGGAGAGGATAAACACCAATTGACGCATAGATCTATGAACATTTAGATGAGCGTACCAGAAAATGTTAGATGGGAATCCAGAACATGGGTGACGAAAACATGTACTATCTTCTGGATTACCGCCAAGTAGATACTCTTAGAAACTATTATATATGCTCTAATTCTAATCGCAACGCGTATATATGAGCGCATCTGATTCAAATTTGAGTCAAAGAAATATAATTAAATAGGTGTAGAAGGTCTTATTTCCATCCCCGATCGAATTTTAGGCACACTATTAACATATCCAGAAAATCCTTAGTCTATAAACTTCGGCGGCTGTAAGCAAAGCGCAAAATTTCGAGTTGAATGTGATACAGTAATTTTGATAGAGATACAGATAGTCTGCTGCTCTCTGTTCTCACGCACTGCCACGGCACTGGTGGTTACAAACTCCAATGCGATTAGAAACTAAGCCAACGGGCCCGGGGCATCCACCTCACAGCACCGAAGTACCCGAATGTCCTAATCGTTGCGCATCTACACCCAAACAATACGAAGTCTAAAAGTACAATAGCTCTACTCGGTGTGGCATGAATTGGTTGTACAAACATTACAAATGTCGCATATCTCCAGTCTGACGTCTCTCGATCTCCAGAATCCCCGAGCTCACGGT
Organism: Crucibulum laeve; assembly: GCA_004379715.1. Lineage (NCBI taxonomy): Eukaryota > Fungi > Basidiomycota > Agaricomycetes > Agaricales > Nidulariaceae > Crucibulum > Crucibulum laeve. The sequence continues at coordinate 496,816 of ML213610.1, read as the reverse complement.
CTGATTATAGTGACTAGAAGTCCTACGCAGCAGTACAATAAAATACTTAATCAAGCGATTCACAAGATGTGTCTCTCAATTGTTAGGTATCCTGCCAGGTATCAGAAAATACGACTGCATCCGCAATTGAATCTGGCACTGAACAGCAACTTGCACACATTCGGCCATACTGGCGACCCAATACCACTGAATGCATAAGGCTGTACCTGATGTGTTACCCTTCCTCTTACATCCTCCTTTCGTCCATTTAGAGTATTCCGCACATCCCTGCACACCATGCCCGCCTATCCTCCATCACACTTCGGACGATGCTCAGGCTGTCATCGCAGACGCCCATTACAGTCGGAGTATGAGGTATAAGAACACACTGCTACCCCATACAGTGCAGCGCAGGCGTGTTCCCTATATAAGTGGAATGTGTCACTAGACTGTAAAGCTCTTCCTGCCACTGCTGTTGCATCCGCCACCCACTCGATTCTTAATACGTCGAGCTTTCGCTCTTCAAGACACGTGTTCGCATACAGCATTCTCCCAAAGTTGCCGTCTTATATGCACTCAAAGTTACTCTCAGCCCCAATCCCACAACCCATCTGAGAGACAGCTACACCAGACATTCCTCGGTTTGACATGACATTCCTTTTTCCATCCTCTGAAGGACTCACCAGCTTCCCTGATACACTCGCTCCATATCTGGGGGCCGTGTTCGTACGTTCACCAGTGTAATTTCTCATAGATCGGGCAACTGACCAGCCTGCTATTAGTTCGAAACGTTCCTCTATGGAATGTACCTCGTTCTCTATGTTACATGTACCTTCATCCTCCTACGACGAAATGATCGATTACATTGGATCATGCTTGCCTCTGCATCCATCATGTTCGCACTTGCCACAGCAGATATTGGATACACATACTTCCTGGTATTCAATAAGCTCTTGGGGAACGGGCTTAACTGGAGAGCATTGTATCCAAAATATATCATGTATGTCAGTAATAAGTGAGTTTTTCCCGACTTCGACCTCAATGTTCAATGGTACTGATACGGATCGCTGAAGCGTCCTTGCGGACGGATTGCTAGTGTGTTCACTCTGCCTTAATGTGAGCGTGATACGGTCTAAACAATAAATCTAGCTTTACAGGTGCTATGTAGTCTGGGGTTACAAGAAACGCATCGTTATTGGCCCGTTTCTATTGTTTCTGATAGCTGCAGGTGTGCCTTTACCCTATCACTCATATCCTCCAGTATCTGACATATACATCGTACATAGCATGCGGCTATACATTCGAAGGCGCCCTCCTCCCATTCTTCAGGGATTCTTGGATATATCTCGCGCTGACTTTCTCATTGAACCTGATACTGACTGCGCTGACTGGTATGTGATCATTTCAGTCCCACTGGGAAGTGATTGATTTTATGGGCCTATAGCTGGGCGAATCTGGTGGCTCGCACGAAATGCGAAGCTACTTCTTGAAGAAGGAGTTGTGAGAAGATATAACATATCCATTGCTATCTTGTATGTCTTATCATTGCCGACCCTCTTTTATGAACTCTACTAAGTCGCTGGTTGATGATTAGACTGGAAACTGGGATCGTGTATTGTGGCTATATCGCTTTTGACATCGCATTCAGGAATCATAAAGCTGCGAATGCGGTCCTAGATGCTGGCCTGATCCAGATCGTCGTATGTCTCCTTGCTTTAACCCGTGTTCGCTAACTCCCATTCTAATGCATTTCATTGACAGGGCATAATGCCTACTCTAATCATCGTACAGGTTGGACTGGGACGCGCGGTGCAAGAGGACGAACTACTACGATCAGACTTGATTGAATCAAACTTAAAGCGGTTGAGAATGTCAACAGGTCAAGACAGGACGAATGAGCTATATTCTTTCCATGTTGAGGACATGGAGGCGAGATTGTCTTTGCGGTCTGGTGGTAGGGTTTACCCCCACCAGACGAAGATCTGTTCAGTGCAGGAGGATATTTACTCATCCCCGGGAGTGTTGTACCCCCCGCATAGTCCCGTGTATTCACCAGGAGCAACTTCCCCACGAGTACTGGATCTTACCTTTAGCGATGGCGCTTATACTCCGCCAACGAGAATGCATTCTCTTCCTGTCTGCGTGCATCCCCCGCCGGCTGGCGTCTGTATACTACCTACGGATCAATACGGCACATATCCAACTGTTCTTTCCCATCATTCACCACACTCCCGACACCCTGAGATCTTAGAAGCAAACACGGCTAGTTACGTGCACGCAGCCGTTCATAGCAGGGAGAGCTCTGTATCTTCCTCGAATGACCTTTTGTCTCCTAGATGATGCATACGGGATCGCGGTTTGGATGGAAGTTTCTGTGTGCTACTAAACTCTACGTGGCCATCTCGACATGGTGCCAAATACCTCTTCTCACTTCGAGGCTTGCATTTCGAGAATCTCTTTGCCACTGCCCGGCAAATACTCTGGCTCCCCTGCTTACCCTCACCTGATGTTCATATGCACATACATGTGCGTTTTCTGTGCATGGATCAAGCTTAGATACACTTGTATTCGTGAATGCGCTGATCCAGAGGCATGGGTTAATTTCGATATGACCAAGCAGCAAGGCAGATTCGAATTTAACATCATGAATAGGAATATGATCATATTGGCTATAAGTAGTACATACGTATGTAACCAGTATATCAAAGTAGTAGCGGAGAGGATCCAACTAATGGTAGAACAGTAAGCATGATAACGAATTCGTAAATTGGGATAGAGATTGAGACTGCAGCTGGGATAGAGATTGGAGTTGAGACTGGGACTGAGACTGCGATTGGAATTGGGATTCAGGTTCGGATTGGGATTGGGATACTCGTTTGTGACTCTGCGCCATCGATTCCTGCGTGGGCATATGTATCGAGTACATTGTATATGATAGTCACGTCCATTGCGGTGCTTCGGCTCTTAGTACGAGCAATTTTAAGTAAGGAGTTGATCTTCATTCCGATACTGGAGCCAGTGCAATATTTCGGATCGAGAACAAACAGCACTCGAACGAGGCGCGTAGTGGGTGCATGTGGAGCATTCTCGAAACGTTCAAAAATAGGCTTGGTATAATCTGTAGCCTCTCGTGTAGCTTTATGCTGAGTAAAAAGTGAAACAGTGTTCCGCGCATGGTAGAATTGGCGTCTTGTGGTGGACTTGATTTATTAAAGAAAGTGACTGCAGAAAGGTTGTGGTGTTCTGTTCAGAAAGCGCGAGACTGATTTGTTCGAGACAAGGTAGAGGTTCTAAAAGATCCATGGATATCTTATTGCTAATAATCACGCTATCAGACCCAAGGCTCGGAGATTTGAAAGTATCAATAACAAAGGTTGTCATTGGCTACGATCTAGAGAAAAAGAAACCCGTTTAAGATTTAAGCTGCTCCAGCGGCAAGGTATAAGCTTTGTTGGTTCGCCGCCCTCTTTTTCGCCCAACATTTTCAGAGAGACCGTATGAAGCTTAGGCGCAGTCCTGAAGCAGGGCACTTGAGTATCAGGATCGGAGAGCCCGAGATGTAAAACCCGTAATTATTGAAAGCCACCGGCAGGGAATAGCTGTATAGGATCAAAGACTCCACTCTTTATATCGATAGATAAACACTTGAATCGAGGAGCTTTCGATTTGAATAATTCCAGAAAAGCCGGATCAAGAGGAACCACCCTTGTCCGCCTCTCCGACGACCAACTTAACATTCAAAAGCTGATTTCGGGCTCTGTCGAAGACGCTGCTGACCTTATTGGTAGAGATAGGATTGCCGACATGATGTAATGTTATTTGAAGGAAGATAGCGGACGATAGCTCTGGAAGTCAACGGCCGTTTTCCACGTTTTTGCTGACTAGATGTAACCGCGTCGTAGCTGCATTTGCCGAATACTGGTGTTCCTCTGGTATGTGGGGGATGCATTCGAGGATCATTGAGGATTTTTCGCGAGTAAACATGAGAACTGTACGAATTAGCTATCAGTCGGTTCTTCCAATAACCAATCAAGTATGCTAGGGCACTTACTCATATCAAACCTAACAATGGTATCCGTTGATAATATTTGAGCATCGTGGGTCGCTGTGAATGAAGACATTTGATTTAACCAAGCAAGATAGAAATTAAATGATAGTGAAGTTCTGAACTGCAAAAAGGTAGAAGTGACAGCCACTGAAACGAATTTAATCAGTCGAGTAGAGCATCAAGTGTAATTATCACTCCGACTCAAGTCCGACGTGCCCTAAGTCTGCACTGCCACCTTGTAACAGCCTCAGCTTGCCAACGGTACGTAAGTTCAATACCAACCACTTAGAAGGCAGGAACAATGTATTTTGATGTAAGGGTCTTGTTATAAATACATTCTCTTTGGCAAATAGCGACGCTTGGCAGGCTGCACACCATGCGGAGCTACTAAACGTATGATCCCCTTGAACCTGGGGTGGAGGCAATATGCAATTCTTCTAGGAAGTCGAGATAAAGGTGTAGCCCATCTCCTAGGATATATCAAGCTAACTGTAATGCCATTACAACGCAACCTTATTTTCCGAGACGGACCATCACCGGGCTAGCAATATGGGATGCGAAGAGAGGAATGTTGTCCGTAATCCGGTACGAAACAAAGCAACTCTGGTGCAGTGTCAATGTGGCGCGTTGGGATGAACAGAAGTAGACCGAGGTTGAGAGGACGCTGGGCTGCAAAACACCTACGTGAAGTTACCTAGGGTACATTGGGATGCAATGAGTTAAGATCTGGTTATAACATAACCCAAAACGTACTTTCATATTACCCCCCGACCGCAATAATGTCATAGTACGCGATATGGCATGCTCATGAGATCCCTTCCATCGCCACATCCCCGGAGGTAGCAGTATTGGTAACAGCACCGAGATCCGCTCCGCTCCCATTGACGCTTGTTGACGGAGAGAACAAGTCGTTCGGAGCAGGCGATTGGCCTTCCATCCCTCCAGAGTCGACGAGCTCTCCTTCGACATTGACTTCATCCTCATCACTACTTCCTCCTTTCTCATCACTACTCTCTTCTTTCTCGTCACCTTCGCCCTGATCTCCGGACTCCATCCCAACATCCACATCCTCCCCAAGCACACCAGCACCAACGTCAGGAAAAGCCTCACCCCCATCTCTCTTTCCGAGTCTCGGATCCCACTCTAGCTCCTCTGGTTCCTCCACCTCCACTTCGACACGCTGTTTCCACTCAAATTTCTCCCGCAGCATAGTCACCGCGCGTACAGCGCGTTCCACGCGTCGATCGTGAGCATCACGAATCTCCGCACACTCCCTGAGCACATCTTCGTATTCTGGTTTGCGCTGATGAAGTGCTGAGTTGAAGCCATTTAAGTGGACGGCGTTTGGGGGGTTCTGTTGTGGTGGAGGTGCGACACCTAGGACGCCGAGCGACCCCCGCGTGGACATGTGCTCTGAGAGACGACGAACGGTATCATTCTCCATCCGTAGCACGTCTGTGGTTTGCTGATTCCGAAGCAGCGGGATCACTTCACTGTCCAATTGCGAGTCGGGCATGCCTTCACTTGGATGCAGTGCTATTCGTTCAAACATGTTGGGAAGAGCTGCGATCGGTTGTCCTGGTCGAGGTGCTTGTGAATGGGACGTAATAGGGTTTACTAGAGAGTTAGAGAAGCTGTGGGTCTGAGAGAGGAGGATGTTGTATTTGGACAGTATGTCCGGCCATGCGGGCATGGCACCTGGGTTGCCTCCAGCCTCGATGGTCCATTGTAGCGCCTGTATAGATTCAATAATTTGATTTGCCTTGAATCTAAGTGATTCTAATTGAGACACAGGGAGATTGGGAATGGGTAGAGGCGGGACGTCGGAGGCTGTTGTTTGAAACGACATGTTCAGGTTGCACAAAGGTATATGAAGGTTTCTCAGTGACAGCAAGACTCCCCTGAATGTCGCAACAAGTTGGATTGGTACTATTGAGTACAAACTAAGTCTGAATGGTACTCCAGCGATGCACGGATGTTCGTTCGAAGAGAGTTCGGCAGTTGTGAACATGCAGTTTACAGTTCGGGTTTTGCTTGTGATTGTTGTCAAACAACCTTCCGGTCCGGGAGTGTATGTGATGTCGTCTGTTGAGAACCTCTCATCAACCGCATCTGCCTTACGCTGACTCAGTGCACCCAGACATAATTCGCTGATAGATACAGGATTCAGCACCCGCGACTTCGAGAGGATCATTTAATTGAGCTTTCGCCGGCACGTCTCCTCCAAGTGCTCGTGAATATCGGCCGGGCCCTCTGTCATTGCAAACTTTTACTGTTAAATTTTCTCCGCACACGACGCGAGCTACCCCAAGTAAACCTACTTGTAAGAAGCTGCTTATCAGATATTCGCCAGGCTACGTCGTGTACAGCCTAAAATGCGTAGCGACGATGAAATCACTTACCTATCAGCTCTGAATCTACCTCTCTACCTAAGCGGGAAAGGAACGCTTCAAATCGTCTTAGATTAAATGCCTTTCAAGCTTTAAGCTCGGCTGTCTTAACGATCAGTACGTCCATCAATGAACGGATAACTTGGTCCTTTGCCACAATTCTGATCTACTGATCGCCATTCAAAAATTTAACCGCCCGGAGATTCATTCTTGAAATATCTTTTGTTATTCTTAAGGTGCCGCAAACTTCGGAGAAGTTAGATGTGCGTCTTCAGCGAACCTTTTAATATACGATTCTATTGAAAAGTAACGTACCTCTATACCATATTTTTGGTTGTGCCACAACTGATCTTTGTTTTCAATTCAATGGCTCAATACAAAGGGACATTATCAACGTTTCCCTTCGGAAGTTCCCTCATCATTGAATAGGAATGGTCAGATCCGTTTTCTTGGAAGACCACGACATTCTTCAAAGGCCTGACGATGCTGATCATTTATCATAGTAGCTGTTGGACGTGCTTCTCCCGTAATCACCAGTATGTCGCTACCGGTAAAGGATCAGTCAGATGCATCTATCATCAATATACCTCGGTCCTGTTACTGTAACACTGTTCCCCCATTTCCCCAGCCCACCATTGCGCCAACACCGTGAAGTCGACAGCAAGATGTGCATTTCGCGCGATATATTTAGAATATGTCCTCTACGGCTCCAATGATGATCTCTGAGTGTGGCCGTGGACTGTGAATTGACTTTCATGGATAACTGTTATGACCTCCGTTGTTTTCCCTGCAAGAAGTTATTGACTGCGACTTTGCGGTCACGGAAGATCGATTCATCCTTCGGTTCCAGCTTCCGCCTGACTATTCCGTTCGTGATTGTTCGAGGATATACATATTCCGGTAAATGACCACGTTGGATCTAGCAGAATGCAGCTCAGGAAAGACACACCCATCATCCAAACTATGAATAGATTTGCACTCCCTATCGCCGCCCAAGACCATTCTCATTTCTTGGGAACACTGCATCATCAGGGTCAGTATCTAGTTGCGACGAGCACTGGTGCTGCAGTTCTTTTAGATAAAGAGCGCGGTCATAACATTCTAAATCCACGGATCGCTGGGCTTTACCACTGACCTGACGCGCCCCATGTATCATTATGTGGGTTGCTTCGACTTGACGCTGGGAGATTCTAGCAATTTACGTCCCCTCGAAATATTCAAAGTCCCTGCGTCGACCTGGGCCTGCTATTCGTTATTAAGTTCTGATATTAGTTCTGCGGACCGACTATTCCGCGTTGCACACGCAGCGAAGGGCAACGAGCGGCAGCCGGTTTCTTGGAGTTTCTTGGACCCCTTCGTGTTAATCCCTCATTAGCCATCCACATCAAATCCGCTTGTTCTGGAGAGTTCGGAGACTAAAACTCAATCCAAGTTGGGTAAACATCCCAATCCAAACAAGTCCCCAATGCGGATCTATTTAGATCTAATAGGATCAGAATTTGATACCAATGCTATTCCGCCGAATCACCGATAAGCCTGTGACAAATGGGTATGGAGAGCGCGTTGTTCGAGGGAGTGCATGTCAGAGAGGCAAGGCGTCGGGACTCAAACGTCTCGTAATTAGGACGACCCTGGGCTGGTACATATTAAGTACCCTGCACTATGCCCACATGTTATAAAACACGAACCAGTACCCCTCCAGAGTTGCTGGTTTCTTGCTTTGGTCGCTCTACATTCTGGTGTCATCTCTCAGTCCTAGGTCGAAATGATCGTCCCAAGTGACCTTGTTCTGATCCTTACTGCTCTCGTGGTCGCCGGTTACATATACTCCCGCCAACGAAGCAATAGGACCGGGCTTCCTCTGCCGCCTGGGCCCAAGAAGTGGCCTATTATCGGTAATTTATTACAGCTGCCTACGAGCTTTGAGTGGGAGACATACGCCCACTGGGGGGAGATATATAGTAAGTTGTTCATATTTATTTCCTTGTAATGGGAAGCTCATACGATGCTTAACCTCTTAGATTCGGATATCTTACATATCGATGCGGCTGGAACCTCTATCATTGTCGTAAACTCTCACAAAATAGCGGCCGATCTTTTCGACAAAAGATCTTCTTTATACTCTAGTCGGTACGCATCCATCCCCATGGTGTACCCCCTTTCTCTAATATATATTCCACCGTACTCCAGCATACAATCCGTCATGCTCAATGACTTGTGAGCTCCAGTTCACATCCATTATAAACATGAAGCTAACAAACACATGCTTTTCAGGGTTGGATGGAATTGGCTCTTTGGCTTCATGCCCTACGGCGAAGCATGGAAAGAACGCCGTCGCCTTTTCCAACATCACTTCCACCCCCTGGACACAACAATACATCAACAGAAAGAACTCGAATATACCCACAAAATGCTCCAACGCCTTCTCGAGACGCCTGAACACTTCATGGATCATCTCCGACAGTTAGTTTTTACTTGTCTTCCTAATTCCTCGGAAGCGAACTCAATTCTTCGACATGTTATTTTTTTTAGCATGATTGGTGCTATCACTATCAACATTGGCTATGGTATCGACGTCCAACCTTTTAATGATCCATACATCGAGATTGCGGAGCAGGCCTTGATTGGTCTGGCTGCCGGAGCGAATCCTGGTGCCTTTTGGGTGGAATCGTTCCCGTTCTTGAAATACGTCCCTTCATTCCTTCCTGGAGCTGGCTTCAAACGGAAGGCCGCTGTATGGCGAGAATGGACCCGGAAAATGCTGGAAGTTCCGTTTGCGGAAGCTAAGCGCCAAATCGTATGTGTATTTCTATTTATCTATCGAACTAATTAAAACTAATTATTTAACACAGGTTGAAGGAAGTGCTATGCCATCCTTTACATCGATGTGCTTGGATAACTTGGACGATAAAAAAGATAATTCACATCAGGAGAGAGTCATTAAGGAGACTGCTGCTACATTCTTCGTTGGTAAGTGTATTTTCCTGTGCATTTGCCACATGGATTGACCCCATGAAGGCGGATCGGACACCACCGTATCGGCCATGAATACATTCATGCTGGCTATGGTCTGTTACCCGGAAGCGCAGGCGAAGGCCCAGGAAGAGATCGATCGCGTGGTCGGGAGAAGTGCTCTTCCTGACTTTACCGATGAAGAATCGCTTCCATACCTTTCTGCGCTCATAAAAGAAGTCTTGAGGTACGCGTCTCCGCCGGTATAATCTCATATCATGCTTATTCCCTCGTGTAGATGGCGTACCGTTACCCCCCTCGGTAAGCTGGAAATTTTGTTATGATATTTATAGACTAACAAGACTCACATATGATTCATAACAGCCATCCCACATTACCTCACTGAGGATGACGAATATAATGGTTACCACCTTCCTGCAGGGTCAATTGTCGTCGGAAACGCATGGTAGGCTTCTCATGGTTTGTCAGTTACGAGTCGAGGCTGATCCTTCTATCGATAGGGCAATACTGCATGACAAGGATGATTACCCGGATCCATTCAACTTTAGGCCTGAGAGGTTCTTGAAAGATGGTAAACTAAATCCGGAGGTTCGCGATCCCAATGCGGCATTTGGGTTTGGCCGAAGGTTAGCATAATGCCTGCGGCTGCGCGACTATTAATGACATCCTTCTTTTGACAGAGTTTGCCCTGGGAAGCACATCGCAAATTCTACCTTGTGGATTGCTGCGGCGTGTATTCTTTCGACGTTCAATATTAGCAAGGCGCTCGATGAAGCGGGTAATCCTATTGAGCCATCTCAGGAATATCATTCGTCAATGGTCCTGTAAGTATATTTTTGTCCGCTGTGCTGTATCTCTTTTTAATTTCTTACCATTTAGTCATGCATTACCTTTCAAATGCACGATAAAACCTCGCTCACAACGAGCAGAAGCTTTGATTTTTGCTGCGGGTGATCCTTTATGAAATATCCAATACGCCTATGGTACGCTATATAATATGTATTAAATACCCTTCCTCTGCAATTCCCCGAGGGGATACGGGTCGTCGTTCGCTGTCCCTTGTCCGTTGAATTTACATTGTGCTAGATATGTAATCATTGTAATTATACCCACAACAAATTAACTTTCTTGCGGATGTATCATTAGATTAATATTGTCTCAATGACGCATAATAACATCGCTGCAGGCATTCCGTTACCTTCTCAGCTGAATTTAAGGTTTTCGGGGAGTGTACGTGAAGCCGGTGCATTACAAAACCACACAAGTCCCAACAAATCTCATTCGCGAGTAACGCAACAACCCCAGCTCGAATACAACTTCTGTTTTTTATAGCTTTTGCGCGTATTCCAGCGCAAAATGCTCACTCCCTTTGCTTTACGCGCCGTCGCGCGACTCTCTACTCGCACATTCCTCGCGGTTCGGTCCTCGGCACATACCGCCATCTTATTGAACACCCAGACGCGCTCCTTCTTGACGACGTCGCGAAGGGAGAGTCCTGCGAAGGCCAATGAGGAACTAGTCCAAGTTAGAAAAGGTGAGACTATGAAAGTTCGGTGAAAATGAGCGAATCTCACTCTTATTGTACGTGATAGTGACGAAGACCACGACGAAGACCGCAGTAAAGAAACCTGCCATAAAGAAAGCCGCACCCAAAAAGCCCAAGGTCAAGAAAGCTAAGGATAAAGGTATGTTTTTTTATCTCCTTGTCATGGTGCTTATGGCTAATTACTTCATTTCCAGTTACCGTCCCTCGTGGCACGACACCACCCAAAGGCCCTGGTGGTCCCTTCATGTTGTTCTTTACCGACTTCAAGAACAGGACCAAACCCACCGTGACCAGGGATGAGATAGTTGAATTGAGCAAGAGTGCAGCCGCTGAATGGCATACCTTATCAGACGCTCAGAAGGAAGTAGGTTTCTATGTTCCCTTCATCGAGGTGAACCCAACTCATGCCTTTGTTGGCAGGTGTACACAAAGAAGTCTGGCGCTCTTAAGGAACAGCATGATGTAGAGTTGAAGCAGTGGCTAGAATCACTCGACCCTCAGGTTTTGAAGGAACTGAATAAACGCAGAGTCAAGTACGGCAAGCGGAAGCTCGTCCTGAAAAGCACAGGGCCGAAGAGGCCTGCAGGACCATTCTTCATGTATATGCTCTTTCCACCTTGCTTTCGAACCGTGCTGATGCTCGTTTCTCCTAGGTTTTTGCAGGACTTCCGCAAGGAATACTTCATCCAACATCCCCCTGTAGCGGGCTCTACTCGGATTACAGAAAGTACCAAAGTCGCTGCAGAGGCATGGAGGGCGATGGCTCCTGAAGCTAAGGAGGTTTGTTATTTGCCTGCTGAGACTTGGGATAGTTGCTGATTCGAATTCCTCAGGTGTATGTGAAGAAGTCAGCGGCAGAGTGGGACAATTGGCGCAAGACGCAAGAGCTTGAGGCCAAGGCTTAAGAGGGCAATGACATCACCGACGGAACTACTTTGTCGAGCGCTACATTTGTGTAGGTGCGGACTCTGGAGGCAAATTTGGCACCATGCATATTCTTCTTTTTTCATCCGCGCTCCAGATTGAATCAGCATACCCTGAATCGCACACCATTCATTGGTTGTGATCCTCCGTCATGCCGACGCATCCATCCTGGATCGGTGGATCTTGTACATAAATCTCATTCTTTTCGCACTGCCCTTAATGGTGACTTATTCTTACAATCGTCTGTTGAGGACCTGTCTCCTATTATTACTTGTACATGTTCTACGAATTAAATGCCGTAATGCCAATAAATTTTATATTGCCGGATAAACGTTACCTGTAAGGAAGTTGTTGACGCGGTGCTTGTTTGCTGCACTTCTAGGTTGTTTCCCGCCTTCAACTGCTTTAAACCTCAAAGGTTCCGCTGCAGCCTTGTTCTATCCACATATGCCTCGATAAAAAATGCTGGCACGCGCGAAGATCCATCTTAGGAGGAAAATTCTCGCTGTAGATGGACTACAGAAGAGGTTTGTCTCAACCCATTCCCTAGTGGTAATTCATCCTCTTCATGTACGATCTTTCTCGAAGACCATCCTTCATCGTTCCGCAAATACTTCGAAAGCAAGCACAGATGAAGCAGATGGCCTAAGCTCCAGTAATAGGCGCAAAGGTACTTCATTTTCGATATACAGATTTAGCTTACTTATTACGGGTGCCCTGTAGCTCTCATCGCAGACGCGCAACCACCCACCAAGCCGCTCCCTGCATTTGGGGAATTCACTAAGAACTTCATGACATCCACATCTGGAGGCGTAGTCAGCGGGATACTCGAAGTGCGACGTGCTTGGTGGATGTTGGATAAAGAGGAAAAGCAGGTATGATTCACATTAATGAGGACGCGCCGAGCCTCATTGCTGGAATCTTGTAGGCTTATTTGGATAGAGCTAAAGCTGCGCGTGTCGAATATCAGCAAAGCATTACCCAATGGTATGAGAATGTGACTCCTGTTGTTCGTCAGGCTTGGGATATGGAGAAAGCGACGAAGGGTGAAAGATTCAAGGCGTATGCGCTACTTCCGAACGGGTTGGAAGGTTTGCCACGTGGTTATGCGGTGCGGCCGAGTTCGTTGTTCTTCCAGGAGGTAGACAAGAGTGGTTCGTCTAAGAAATGGTCAGAGCTGTCGGAGGAGGAGAAACTGGTGAATATAACCCTCTGGTATTACTAGCAATGCTATACTAACCCTATCATGATTTTTAGCCATATAAGGAAAAGGCCAGACTTGAACGTGATGCCTATGAACAAAGTCTCACAGAATGGTTCAAAAATGCAACTCCTGAGGAGCGTTCCGCGTGGTCAGAGAGAAGAAAAATGACTACTAGGTCTACTTATATTCCCCGGGGTGTTAGGCCACCACATGCACCTCCGGGTGCGTATGCTTTATTTTGTAAAGAAAATATGGACAAGGGGGGTACTCGAGGTTTCATGGAAGCGTCGAAGCAGTGGAAAGAGTTGAACGACGAGAAGAAGCGTGTGCGTACTCGCTTACGACGACTGCGACCGATGCTGATATCCACATCACAGGTCTACCAGGATAGGGCGAAAGCTGCACGTGAAGAATGGAAGAAGGGTCTATATGTATGGTTAGAAGATGCTGAACCAGAGCTCGTAAAGACTATCTATGAAGAAAAGGGAAATATGCAGATTCTACCCCTCGGTAAAGGCTTTCTTGCGTATGTCTTTTCAATAAGATCTTCGTTTGATCTATCTGACACGACCACTGTGTAAGGTTTCTCACAGAGTATGAAACTTTGCTTGCGTCGCATCCCCAATATAAGGAGAGGTGGAAGGAAATGCGCCAAGGTCTCATTGAAGAGTGGGACGGTATGACCGAAAGGGAAAAGAATGTACATGTTCTAAGATTTCTTTGGTTTCGCATGGGGCTTATTACTTTTCTTTAGCCGTATCGCTTGAGGAGGCAGAAGGCTAACAAGACCTCAATAGTCTAATATACTATGATCATCCAAGAAAAGTCAAAGAGATTCGTCTGGTACAAATCTGTATGCACAACCTAGGCGCATTCGAGAGATAGAAAAAGATGGACTATGAAGATTATTTGACACTATGCGCCCAACGCTGTGGATTTGGTCCCTTGTTTTTGGAGCTCTCTAGTCGCACAATCGCGAACGCCTCTTATTAGCCTGCCGTCGTAATGCTGAGCTTTGGCAGTTACTTACTGCGGACGGTTAACTTACGTCGGTTAACAAGTACTCGGGGAGAGAGAGGCACAGTAAACTTACTTATGTAATGCTAGTATTGAATTCGTAATCTACGAGATCACAGATGTGCGCTTAAATCGAATCAATGAGAGGACATTCATGCGATTGTGCGCGAAAGCAAAAGGAGGAATGAAAGCCGCGAGGAAAATGCAAAGGAGTGTTTCAAAGATTTTAACCGAGAGTGGTTGAGTCGTCCAGATAAAAACCAGCATTCCTAAAACGAAGCAGGCAAAGCCAAGCATCACCATATACCCCCATAATATTGGAAGTGTAGTTGGTAAATAGAAAATATGAATTGTCTATATCTACTAAAGGCCTCTAACGAGGCCTTATATACTAAGTAACAAGTAACTAATAATATCTACTAGTATCTACCAGTGTACATAGCCCGGTACCGCTGACTGAGATCTGAGTAAGCGCGCCAAGGGCGCGCGTCGGGGTCGGCAACCGGAGTTGATTTATCCGGTCGGCTTTCCAACACTCCCCCTCAACTCCGAAGTCATGCCGATCCGTGAGATCGAATCTTGAAACTTAGGCATCGGCAATGCCTTAGTAAATACGTTGGCTAGGTTATCTTCGGATGTGCAGTAATCTACTGTTATCTCGTTAGAGATAATCTTATCGCGCACAAAATGATGTTGAATGTCGATGTGCTTGCTCCTCGCGTGAAACCCTGAGTTCTTGGCAAACTTAATCGCCAATTGATTATCGACGTTGAGTAACGTCGGGTCGGTCTGCGGGAATCCTAATTCGGTAAGTAGGGCGCGCAACCATGTTGCTTTGCGCGTTGCTAAACTTGCTGCCATGTACTCCGCTTCCATGCTCGAAAGGGCAACCGTCAGTTGCTTCTTTGAGCGCCACATGATTGGGCCACTGGCTAAGCTAAAAATATATCCAGTAAGTGATCTGCGATCATTTACGTCTCCAGCCCAGTCGGTGTCAGAATATGCTGTGAGTTCCATATTTGTGTCTGTTCCATACAGAATGCCGAGATCCTGTGTTCCATTTAGGTATCAGAATACCCGTTTCACTGCCATCCAGTGTGCCGGTGCAGGGTTTGATAGAAATTGAGTAAGTTGTTGGACAATGTACGCTATGTCCGGCCTTGTGCCGATTGCGGCATACATCAGCGATCCAACTGCCTGTGCATACTCCAGGATGTCATATTGCTCACTGTCAGGAGTCTTGGTAAGCTTAACATTGGGATCGGTGGGCATTTTCACAGGGTGTGATTGGTCCATGCCAAATTGCTCTAAGATCTTGGCAATATACTGAGTCTGTGCAATCTTAGTTGTCCTGTGATCCTTGTTGTGCGTGACCTCGAATCCCACGATCTGTTTCATTTCTCCTAAGTCTGTGATTGTGAACTTCCCACAAAGTTCTTCCTTGATCTGTGTCATTACATCATCTTTTGATGCAAAGATGGCCATGTCGTCCATGTGCACCGCCACGATGGCAATCTCGTTCCCGCGCCATCTGATGTAGATGCATTGATCTGCAATCAGGCGTTTATATCCGAGATCAATAAACACTGCATTGAGTTTCTCGTTCCAGACTCAGCTGGACTGCTTAAGTCCGTAGAGTGTCCATAATAGTAGTAGCACAAGTCCAGTGCCGTCCTCATAGCCCAGGATCTGCCGCATGTAGATTTCCTCGCTAAGTACACTGTTTAGGTAAGCACTGACGATGTCAACCACGTGAGCCGTGAGACCAAGTTGGCATGCGAGCGCGATCAATAGCCTAAGCATGTCAAGTCTCATGACCGGTGCGAAAGTTTCATCAAAATCTATGCCAGGGATCTGGGAAAATCCTTTAGCGACTAATCAGGCCTTGTATCAGACAATGTTGCCGTTTGCATTGCGTTTGATCTGGTAAACCCACTTGCAGGCAATCGGCTTCCTGCCTTCCAGTAACTCCGTTGTCCGGTATGTGCTCAATGTTTTGAGCTGACTAATCTCCTCATCCATGGCTTATTTCCATTTGGGCCAGTCATGGCAATCCTTTGCTTCCTCAAAAGATTTAGGCTCATTGTTCAAGCCTTCTCCTAGTAATGCCCAATCCTCGGCAAGATGCGCCACATCCTTGTTAGATCTCTGGCCCGTAGCTTTGGGATTATGCATCCAGAGATAGTCTGGCTGTGCCTGCGCCACTGTGCGGACCGGGCGCTTCTCCGTCGGGACTGGGATTTTTGATGGCGTTGCCACTTTGGGCACCGGCACCGCCAGTTCAGTTGCTTTCGGTGTTTCGATTGTACTAGTCTCAATTTGGTTGCCCGAAGTCTGATTGCTATCACCCATCTCCCCCTCAAACAGCGGAGGGTAATCAATTGTGATGTCTTCGGTACTGTCTGCTGGCTTGTCACGTGAGAAGATCACGTTGCGCAAGATCTGAATCTTGCATGTAGCAGGGTTATAGTACCGATAGCCTTTGGTCATGGATGAAATTCCTGTAAAAGTAAATTTTCGGGACTTCGGTTCCAATTTGGTATTCTTGCCGTCCTGTTGCAGCACCCAGCAATCCCGGCCGAATTCCTGTAAATGGGATATGTCCGGCTTAGTGCCCCAAAATACCTCATCAGGGGTTTTGCCATTCAAGGCATGTGTCAGAGATTGATTCTTTAGGTAAGTGGCATAAGCAAGCACTTCTGTCCATAAGAAGTAAGGGATCTTGTGGGAGATCAACATAGCACGTGAGTGCTCCACAAGGGTCCTATTGATGCGCTCCGCTATTCCATTTTGGGAAGGTGAATGTGTGGCTGTGACCTCAAGCTCCATGCCTGAATTGAGTAAAAAGGTTTTGAATACCTTATTTAGATATTCCATACCACCATTGCATCTAAGCTTCTTGAGCTTCTTTTCCGATTGGGTTTCTATATAGCTTTTGTATTGCTTGAAATGGGTAAACACCTCATTTTTCTTCTTCATGAAGTAAATGTGTGATCAGCGTGATTTCCCATCAGTGAATGTGACAAAGTAATGTTCTCCCCCTATCGCCGTTGTTTGGGCTGGTCCCCATACATCCATTACCGTCAGATCGCCAATCTCGGCTATTTGCATCATGCTTTCCTGTGGGAATGGCTCCACGTGCTGTTTGGCCTGGATGCAGGCCTCACACTGCTGATTGGGCTTGACTGATTTGTTGACTTCCATCCCAATCATGTGTGTCATGAACCGTTTATTTTGATTATTCTTTTCCTTTTCTTTTCTAATTACTGGGACAGTTTCTATAATTTTGACGACAAAGACAAACAAGACAGCTCATGTTACAACATGAGGATAACACACAGTAGTAGTACTTATTTCATTTCAATCTCTTATTAGATACATGCTTGTAAACACATGTCCGCAGTACGCAGCCGCAGTGCACAGTAGATATATTACTTACACATGTTTCCCTCATTATTTGACATGACTTAGTC
>ML213610.1:428595-464849 GCA_004379715.1 Crucibulum laeve | reverse complement strand
TGGTCTTCTAGTATATATAGTAGTAGTTTACGTTCTTATTCTGTAGTCTTTAGCTGGTTGTTTCTTACCGCCAATACAAAGGTCTCTACTCCTCATTCTTCTTCCTTCTCTTTCTCTTAAAGTTGATAGTTTGCGTATCAACCTCGGCACTCTCTTAGTAGATTGTGTTGACGTGCCTGACACACGTGTCGCCACTAGCAGCCGGTATGGCGATGTCATCTTGATCTGATTCCTCCGGCTTCTCTGAGATCATCGTAAATGCAAAGTCATCTTTGTCCTCGGCAACGTGCGCGTGATCAGATCCCTTCTGATTAGATTTGCCTTTTTCGGACTTTGCCTTTGATCGGCAATCAGCCTGATAGTGTCCCTTCTTTCCGCAATTGAAACACGTGACATTAGTCTTCGGCTTCTTCTTCCCACGGTCACAGAATGCCAAAGCCGTGTCCTCTCCGGCCTTGGCGGACTTACGCCAATCCTGATCAAGGATCTGAGCGATAAGCTTTGGTGATGACGTCATTGTCATGGTGTCGATACCAGAGATGAAATTATTCCACATTTCTGTGTCAGGTAATGACATGAGAAGAGTCTCTGAGAACTCGGTGTCATCAAGTTTCTTTCCCAAAGCAGTAAGTTCTTCCTGATAGCCCTGCATCACGCAGATGTGCTCCTCGATGCTCGCACCTTCCTCACACTGAGCGCGGAACAGCTTCCGGCATATCATAATGATGCTGAGCGCGCCCTGCGGCTCCAGTAACTCCTTTAGGGTATCCCATGCACCCTTCAATGTCATTGCGCTAGCCACATAGACTAGCATTCGATTGGCCACATGTAAGCAAATCATGGACAGGGCACTCCTGTCCTTCTTCTTCCAAGCGGGCTTAGCACTCTCTACCGTTGGTTCGGGTTCCGTTCCGTCAACGATATCAATAGCCCCTTGATCCGTCAAGATGTCAATCATCTTGACTTTCCATACAGAGTAATTCTCGGCTCCCTTTAAGGGGTCGATCCGGTATACATTTGAAGAAGTCGTGGTCTCCATGACGTGATTCGCAATAAGATAAGATTGTGACGATCAAAGATGTGAGCGCGAGTGAGGATGTAGATTATAGTCTAAGGCCGGGGCCCATAACCTATTGGAAGTGTAGTTGGTAAATAGAAAATATGCATTGTCTATATCTACTAGTATCTACCAGTGTACATAGCCCGGTACCGCTGACTGAGATCTGAGTAAGCGCGTCGGGGTCGGCAACCGGAGTTGATTTATCCGGTCGGCTTTCCAACACATAATAATTGAGAGGGAGAGCCATCTGTCCATGAACGAGTGTGACGGTTGAATGAATGGCGCAGACACTCCTCGTTCAGCGTCTATTCTGCAATGGTGCATATACTTCTCCTCCTTCATTGTCAGCATCTCGAACCATCGGACAGTTCCCATGCAAACAATAGCTGCAAAAATGTCTGCCAGTAACCCGGCAATAAAAAGTGCATTTGTGGCTATAAACGCCCTATTTTGGTCTCCAGATGGCACAAATGCAAGAACCTGGGCTTGGACGCCTGCGAGGAATACGGCCTTTCTGATGATTAATGGAGGAATATTCTTCACTTCGTGCACATACCAGTATGGAAAGGGATCTAAACCCTTCTTTTGAGAGCTCGCCAAGATTTTTCCCTTCCCATTCGTCGACTGATGTAGGAGTACATCATGAATAGTAGCTTGAGTGTCTTTTGCTAATATAATAAACTTACGAGACAGGTGGTACAGTGGCGAATGAATAGGTTTGTTCTCGTCATTGTATTGAGAATTTCCTTCAACGTGCGGCCTACTGTGATCTACCGTCAATTCTACTCTTGGCGGACGTTGATGTATATTTGGTCTTTCTGACATTGAAGCATATGGGGTTTGAAAGGGCTCTGAAGAAGACGTGGTAATGGCGGAGTCGATGGTCATAGAGTTCACCAGTACTGCACCATTTCGACCGAGTGTTCATGAGGTGACCTTTTTTGGACGTTATTGATGGGAAATACCTAAAAATAGCTATGCCGACCACAGAAGAAGAATCCCAATAATGAGCACTACCGCCACCGCGACAACTTACAAGCCTTGCCCACACTACGATAAGTATACGATAACTGGTGCTGTCAGAAATAACACTCGTTTGTTTAATGGGGTCTATATTTGCAGATAGCGGAACCCACAGCATAGCTGGGTTGACACCTCCAAGCAGCCTCTCCCCTCAACAACATGCACGTATCGTTACTGTAGAATGACCTGCCTCTGGGAAGTTAGTGTCTCGTACGCCCTACCAGTGACGGGTTCCAAGTAGCTGAATTAGTCAAAGAGGATCCTCGCGTTGGAGGCGGTCCGACGAAGAGGTTGGTGTCCTCAAATGTCACCATTATTGCATATCTACTTGACGTCTTATCTAATTTTAAGCTTCATTAGACATCGGTTCTGCCTAAATGCAGTTTTTATGTGCTAATGACATTCGGTGGTGGAGCTCGGAATTATTTATTTCGTCTTCCTTTATTCTAGATTCTGGACACACCAGATCGACATGACTGTTGGCTTCCTTTTCCTTGAAGTTGATCCTCTCAACGTGGCTTATCCCCTCACATATACCTCCTACTAGAAACCTTAAAGATTTCATGACAACCGCCAGTCTAGCGGATGTGGATATTTATTTTTTAAACAGCGCCGGGGAGCATTGGCCACTTTGCCACTCAAGAAGTTCGGGGTAAGCCGTCCCAACTCAAACTTATATCTCCATTCAACTGAGAAATTATTTTTCTTGGCGTCAAGCGGCTTTATGTTATTAACCGCAATCTGTAGAGAATCATGAATAAGGCTGTTGACTCTTGATTCAAAATTCCGTGTGTCCCTTGATATTCTTTTAGGAGAACATAGGTGGCAATCGGGGTCATGGCCACCCACTGTCAGTGCTCCTCCTGATGGTGAATAAACACCCCTTCACCTTGCCCGCGGTTATATGACGCGTTTATTTTTCTCTCTTCTTTGACGAGAAATATTAACACGTAAATCATAGCCTCCAAAAGTGATAGCTGTCGATAGATAAATTCCGAAGTGTGCATACTGGTCGATCAATGCGTGCCCAAATACCCCTTTGCTCATCGAAACGTGAAATGTACACCATGCGCTCTCCTTACCACCCTCGTTGAGATTTTAAAGATCGGGTATAGTGGGTTCCTCTCGGCTGAAAAAATTATGGTTTATTGCTCCATATTATTTTCGCCGCGTTGGCTTCCTTTGTTCTTCATTACAGGAATTATCCTATATATGCTCGTTCCAACCGCCAAAAAAAGAACTAGTAGCACGGCCCATCCTTTAGAATCTCTACACATTTAAGTATGGTTTCCCGACACCAGATGCGCTTCTCGGCTGATTCAGGATGCTCATCATCTTCTCTCGGCGTCAATCCATGGTTAGTTAGTGTGACGAGTGCCAAAAATAAAGTATACCAGGCACGCTTCGTTTCCTGCCGGGGAAATACAATCAGTGGACCACCACCACCACCATTGTACCCTTCCTGCAAAGCTGCTGACGGTGCAGGTGGAAGGAAGAAACTTTCTAATAGTGGGTCGCCCCAGAGAGCATGCGATACGCTAGGCAAAATCGCAGCAATGGTTGGCGTCTTGATCGACAGGTACCTCGATTCTATGGGCAAGGCGACGTATATGTCGTCTTCTCCTCCAGTAAACCAAACGAGCGACGGAACTTCGACATCATCAAAGAGGAAGAATCCGATCGCGCGTGATAGAGATCGTCGAATATCTTCGTAGGGTAAATCGTATCCCACGGTTTCAAAACGGACGAGCAATTCTTCAAGGAAGGATGTGAATGTTTCCTGCCAACTATAGGATGCATCCATAGGCTCGGCCAGATTCGGCAGTCCATACCAGTCATTTTGGACGCCACTGTGCAGTTGTCCAAGAAATTTCCCGAGCTGAAGATCGATCAATAAGTTATCATTCAGGTTAATTAGTCCTTCTTTCCTCGCTCTAGACAAGGGAATAATATCTTTGGATCCAATCAACGTGACAGGAGAGAGAAGATAGTGATATGGTATATCAGTGAGTGTTATATCTAAGACGGATTCGGGGATTGGAATGCCTGTTTGGGTGCGAATGCGGGAGAGTATTTGGTAGACGATTGGCAGAAAGTTAGGGTGGTAATTTCCTGAGCCCGCATCTGGAGTTGAGATTGTGAGGAAACAAGAAGACGGAGGTGAGGCAGTGTTGTCTGAATCTGGTGCTGCCAAGTCCAGAAGGTATGTTTTCAAACTGGGGGTATAACTAGACAGCGAGGTCAAATCTGACAACAACAAATTATGGTGGGAGAAATAGAATTTTACCTATATCCCCGGTTAACCACCTCGGTCATCATTGCAACTCTTGATTGCTTAATATCAGGATTATTTTTTGCGATAATACGCTGCGCCTGCTCTGAAGTAATAGAAGGTCGTCCATTGCTCACAGAACCTGCCATTGGGCTTGGAAGGATGCTTCGTTCGTCCTAAATATTATGTAGGAATCAATAAGCTGTCGTATGAATGATTAATCGCTACGCTACGTTATCTGTGAGTGCACAGCGCACGACAATGATGCGGAAATGCTGTTGAGGATCTGGAAGGATAAGATCTCCCTTGTGTGATGTTTGATCGATGATGATGCATACAGAGCCTTGCGAAACAAACAATCACGGCCGCAAACCCAAACCCTTCCCCCACTTCCCTACTTCGATGTACCCATAACGCCATCGTCTGCCCCCGCTCGCAATCAAGGACGAATACATGCTTTATTTAGGCCTTTATGGCGCATCATTTTCAAGTATTTTTCCGACAATACCAACGCAAAAAATAGGTCAAAAGCTGTATTGCGCGTCGGACAACTCGGACCTACGAGGACATTTAGAAAGCTGTTCTTTTTTGTTTATCACATTCTTGGAACCGGACTGAAGCCCCGTCGACATTAGTCACAGAATATTTTTATCCGTCTAGGAAATATTCTGCATAGCCTCTTTATCCATGTGGTCAAGTTGTGCAAGCACTAGACATTTTCAGCAAAATCCAGAACAAAGGCCGATTGCTACGCAATAAATTTTCGAAGACTCAGCTTATCACCATCATTATTATTACTCGATGCCAGAATAAATCGAATAGAAACTGGGTTTCTTGCTTTCTTGCTCCAGCGAGGTACATATAAAAGAGTGAAGAGACCGTCTCTTTGTTTTCCTAGCGGTGGCAATGCCCATGCCCGAACGCGCCACATATCCAAGGACGACGACAACACTGTTATTGTACAACAAAAAGCGGAGTCTGGAAAAATGATTACGACTTCCAGAATACATATTTCGGTCTCAACGTGGCACTTGTGGGCGCCCTTGCTCTATTCCATTCAGTCTAGGATATATAAACTAGGCCTTCTTCAAAGACGAGGCAACACCAACATTCCACCATTTTATTAAAACGAATAACCTTCCTCCTCCTCTGAATTTTGCTCCTATAAAAATGGATATGAATTTTCATACTGCTGCGCCGCCATTGCTCATATCCAATACCTCGAACTTCTCTGCAGTGCATGATCATGATCCTCTGTCTATCTTATTATCTCTGGATTTCACCACCGTCGTGTCCATGCTTCTTACATCGTCTGGGATGAAACTCATGATTGTTGGCGTGATTGTCGAAGCCTTCCGGCGTCTCACGTCACTCCTCTATCAGCTACTTGTCCGATCGATATTCATCAACAGTGTTTTTGTTGATAGTGACCCAAGCTATGGTAAGTCGGGTATAACACGAATACTGCATCCTGTTCATACATTTTAATCGCCAGAGTGGATGCTTGCCTTTCTCCAAAACCAACCTTCTTGGAGTAAGTTGTGAATTATTTACGTTTTATTTTGTACTCATTCAAGGCGGCAAGATACCCTACGAAGTGTTGAAGTTAGCACTAGTGCACAAGGCAGCAATTTCACCGACCTGCTAATGTCTGAAGGCGGTGGCCACCTCAGTAAATACAAGAAGATGCTTAGGCGCCTTTGTTTCAATCCTGCTGTGGGACAAACGTATAATTTATGGTATAAAGGATGCTTGTTGTTCGTTACTAGGCAGCAAGAACCGAGGTAAATTTTTCATTTTTCCAAGGGTTTGCATTACTTACCACCTTTTTTGTATAACAGAGGGTTTTGGGGAGGTGACAAGAGTACTCTCTACGTCAAGTACAACCTCTCTCCGACTTTGGTTTGACGTTGCTAATTATGTGCAATAGAATGTTAACTTCCGGCAACGTCACGCTCACATCGCTCATTGCTGACGCTAAGGAGGCATACGTTTCGACACAGGACCATAGACTATGTATCTTTGTATCTGAGCGGTACACCCATCTTCCTCCGCGTCGCCTGACATATATTGACATCAGCCTTCTACAGAGATAGCTGGAAGCATAGTTCATGTCGGTCCATGCGCCCTGTGTGCTCGATAATCTTGGACAATGGCGTCAAAGACAGACTGTTCAAGGACGTCAGTGATTTTCTGAAGAGCAAGGCCTGGTATACACGACGGGGCATCCCCTATCGTCGAGGCTATCTTTTTGTCAGTCATATCAACGCATCTGATTTATTAATTATTGTGCTTATATATCGCATTTACAGCATGGAGCACCTGGTACTGGAAAAACGAGTATGATGCACGCGATGGCCGGTCACTTCGAGCTTGATATTTATGTCATCTCGCTGTCGCAGATGGGCATGGACGATTCGATGCTCAATAGACTCATTTCGGCCTTACCGGAGCGCTGCATCGCTTTAATGGAGGATATCGATGCGTTCACGTTTGATATTGGGCCCAGGAATGCTGTTGATACAGGATTGAGTACGCCGTCTGATCAACAAGGTGTTTCGAACGAGAACCCTACTAATACCCAGTCCATGCAAAGCGCGTCTCGGTTAGTCCTATTGTTATTACGATCATCGTGTCATTGTCTGATGCCAATGTTACAGTGTTACTCTCAGCGGACTGCTTAACGCTCTGGATGGTATTGGCTCTCAGGAGGGCCGCATCCTCGTCGCCACCACTAATGTCTATACAGCTCTTGATCCCGCGCTTTGCCGTCCTGGCCGCATGGACATGCATGTCGAGTTTAAGCTTGGTAGCAAACAACAGGCGCAGGACATGTTCAATCATTTCTATATCCCAAAGGATGGCGATGCTGAAGACGATGACGATTCTGATAGGAACATCGCTCTCCCTAAAGAGGGTCCTGCTAATTCGAAGACTCTTCTCATCGACGAGAAGGAATTTAAGCCCCTATTCGATGCTGATGTTATCAGGAAGCTCGCGGTGCAGTTTGGTGAGATGATTCCGGATAGGAAGTGCTCAATGGCTAGCATCCAGGGCTATTTGATGACGTACAAGGAGTCTCCCGAGGATGCTGTTCGTAATGTGATCTCTTGGTTGCAGAGGGAGCATCCAGCATTCCTGATCTCGAATGAACGGGGTGCACCCTCGATTTTGATGCCTGCTCCTGCAGCCGTTGCTATTTCCGCCTCGAAAACCGGTGATCATGTCGATGCTGAGGCGTCTCCCACCAGCAGCTGCACTGTGGTCTCTCCCTTGTCGATCGAAACGCTCTTGCTTGCTGTGGGCCCACCCACTGACGTTATAGCAGATGCGCCTGCACCCTCCGTGGTGACAAATGAGGCGGAGGACGTGAAGTATGTGTCGAAGTGCGAATGTTGTCCATAGATATCCACTAAGGACGTTCATTGGTATCTCGTGGGTCAATGTTACCGTAAGTTGGTTGATCATCTGCCCGTCATTTTCCTTCTATATTTTATATGCCGAGCTGTTATAATGACCTGGCGACTAGTTTGACTTGGACCGTAGTACTGGTATGACTGATAATGATTTATATTGCTTCTGTGATGTATGAACTGTTGCATGATGTGGCGTACCAACAGATTTGTGAGAGATAAGTAACAGCCGTCCAATACAATATGTGCAAGAGCACCCTCGGCAGGCCCATACCAAAATCAAGAGAATGAAGCGTCAAAGGCAGATGAATTTGTCCAGGTACTGTAGGCCACGACAACAGAGAAGTTAAAGATAGCCCTGCTTTTAGACGGCAAGTATACGGAATGTACCCACTTAAATAATCACGAAAACCAATGTATACTGAGGTAACGAGAAATGAAATGCAGAGTTCACTATTCCAAACTATAGGTATTCTTCTCCAACTACATCAAGTGTCAGAAACAGCATGTACGAAAATGAAACATGAACTCACTTCGGCCTCCAGTTCCTTCCTCACTCGATACTCCTCATCTGCTTTGATAACCAAGTGGTGGTCGTCCAGGTCTTCGATGATGAAGCTGTGCTTCTCGTTCATCGAGAGCAAGATCTGCTTCACGGCTGGATCACTGGATGCATCAATTCGTTCACTTTTACATGTGAGTTTCTGTGAGCAGTGAGACTGACCAGGTCAGAAGAATGCCTATGATAGTCCGCATATAAAAATGATACTCTCATCGTTGGAACGGGGACAGATACCTTTGATTGCCTTCATCGGCCCGAGGGGCTCGTGGTCGTAGTCGTTAGTGAGAAAGGTTGTTTGGATGCAATGTCACACGGTTCGACCTTGTTCGTCAACGTATATACATCATCAGTTCAACTTAGACTACAACGTTCTTTTATTTCAGTGTTTCAATGTTATCCTTCGAAAATCTATATCTTCTCAAAAGGCCTCTACTTTCTACTTGCTTTCTATCGAAGAATCCGGGCAGAAAT
Source organism: Crucibulum laeve (assembly GCA_004379715.1). NCBI lineage: Eukaryota > Fungi > Basidiomycota > Agaricomycetes > Agaricales > Nidulariaceae > Crucibulum > Crucibulum laeve. The sequence continues at coordinate 456,048 of ML213610.1, read as the reverse complement.
TCACCAAATTGTGCCGGCACGATTTCCTTCCATTCTTCCGGAGTCAATCCTTCCGTCGTAACCCGCATATACCCTTTCTCAAAGCTTTCAACGTGTGAGACCAGAGGTGTTGCAGATAATGGCAGACGAGTAACGGTTACTCGGAGTTATTGAGCAATGAGAGGACTCGAGCCCCGCACAAAACCGGACCGATGATCTATGATCACACCTTTCATCACCAAACTACGACCCCCCCTCCTTCCGTGCCCGCTCTTTACTTTTCGACTTCAATCAGCTCGCCGTTATACATCTAGTAAGATGCCGTTACCCATACACGACCATCCTGATCTTGCGTACGTGCTTACCTTTCGAAGAGGGTTCAAGTTGTTAATGGATTGATTGTGTGATGACCTCAAAACGCCCCTATCGAAACATTTCTGCCTGCAATGCTTCTGCTATTCACAATCGCCGTTTTTTCCACGTATATCCGCCGTTCTCTACGCCGCCCCACAAATTTGCATGGTTAATATACGACACCGGATAACTTAAATCCTATTTATACGTTGCATGCCTGCGAACTTTAATGGATTACACTGCACCCTGCTCCCACCTTCCGATTCGATCAGGACGCCCCCCATCACACAGCCTATCCGTCCGATCTTGGGACTTCCGGAGGGAAGCAACCTTCAAGGTGTTACTGGGCGAGGTACGTTATAGTATACATATTGCTGGTTATTAATTCTATTTAACATGCTCGAGAATCTTAGCCATAGTGGAGAAACCAATGAGTAACATCGAGGCGTCGAAGAAGCTTGCTGCGTATACGGCTGTAGATCGCCATGTGAAGCCTGAGCATCGGGTGAGTGTTCATTATTGCTAGAGTGAGCCTGTGTTGATTTGGAGGAAGATTATTGGGATTGGTTCTGGTGAGTGACAGCGATTGCTCGTTGTAACTGTGCTTATGGAGAATTGCAGGTTCGACTGTACCGTATGTGGTGGAAAGGATAGTGCAGCAGGGCGAAGAGGCGAACAAGGGACGGGTGTTCATTCCTACTGGTGCGTATTTACGCCGAGCGAGTGCTGGTTTTACCAAACTAATATGCATCACAGGCTTCCAGTCTAAAGAGCTCATCGTCTCGTCAAAACTCGCGCTTGGGGATGTGGATGAATACCCGACGATCGACGTCACCCTGGATGGTGCGGATGAGTGAGTCCTTTCCTGACGATTTGCTGCGCGAGACTTAAGCCCTTGTAGGGTCGATTACCAACTAAACTGTGTGAAGGGTGGAGGAGCGTGCCATTTGCGAGAGAAAGTCCTTGCTGAGGCCGCAAACACGTTCGTACACCGCTTTGTGGTTTCACCAACAAACTGAGAGTTGTTTCAGCTTCATCCTGGTCGCAGATTACAGGAAGAACGTGCAATACCTCGGAACCAACGTGCGTATTGTTCTTAAAAATAACTTTCTAATCTAATTACAGCGCAGTTCGTCCAAGGCGTACCGATTGAAGTGGTACCATTTGCCTATGCAAAGGTGCTGCAGAATCTACATCATATACTTGGATCACCGAATGCCGTATTAAGAATGGCGGTGAAGAAGGGTGAGTGGACTGAGCTAATGACTGTGCGGTGCTAATGATGTCGCAGCTGGTCCTGTGGTGACGGATAACGGCAATTTCATCATCGATGCGCCATTCCCTCGCGAGAAGATGTTAGATCCTTACATTGTAAGTATCGTTATCGACGTTATTAAGGGTCGTTGCCTGTGCTTTGCCCTTTACCCGTCCCTAATCCTATGCGTCATCACTAACCACCTCGCACAGATCATGGCGCAGATCAAAATGCTAACAGGCGTCGTAGAAGTTGGGCTGTTCTGCCGAATGGCGAAAGCGGCGTACTTTGGGAATGAGGTGAGCTTGGAAGTTGGCTTTGTTTGAAGGCGAGGGGCTGATAAGCGATCCCTTTTTTTCTACTTGCAGGACGGTACGGTGACTGTGCGGTGGGATGACGAGAAGGTCGAGCAGGTAGCAGCTCCGGAGTAGCTTGGCGATATGTCTACTGCTTGATGATGCGTCTGCTGCTAAATGATACGATGTGAGCGGATATGGATTTGGATAGGAGTGTTCGTCGATGCTGGTATTGCAGGCGAAGGACGATTGCTGCGGCCTCGCATTTGTATACAATTTAAATGGGAAGATATAGATAGAATGTATATGGCTGGAATTTCATTACTAGGTTAGACATACGAACTTGTAAGCTAATCTTTGAGGAATAATACTGGCCGCGATGCTAGCAGGTACAGGACCAGCCTGACCATGGCAACAAAGAAATTCCTACTATCGCCGGTGATGGTAGAGCTTATAGGGGTCAAAGGGGGTTGAATGAAGTATTTTTATATCTTTACTTTATAGACCGCTGAAATGAGCTGCTAGCTGTTTTGGTCGTCGATGCTGTCGATGAGGCGGAGGTATGTAGCTCGGAAGGGATGATCGGCGCTCGGTTAGATCTGATTAGATTCGGCCGAGCGGACCTTCTGTCTTCGGCGCGGTGTACAAAAAGACAGCTGGACTTCATTTCAGTTTCCGTAAATCCTTCTATTTCTTTTACCCTAGTCATCTTGCGTTCTACTCAGTGAGAATGGCGGAAACCGATGTATTCAAAGTCTCTATTCTTCATAAAGAATCGATACATTGCGGCTTCCATCTTATCCCCTACATCGCACGCACTGTTCTTAACACACTGCCGTCGTCGACCTATGTCCTGATCACCGACACGAACGTCGCCAACTTTCACCTGAATGAATTCGAACAAGACTTTGAACGGGAGATTGGGACGTTGCAGGGGTCGGAACCAAGATTTTTGAGCTTGGTCATTAACCCTGGAGAGACGTCGAAGAGCCGTGAGGGCAAGGCTAACATCGAGGATTTTTTGCTGCTCAATCGATGCACCAGAGATACAGTAATCCTGGCTCTTGGTGGAGGTGTTATTGGAGATCTCGTTGGATTCGTTGCCGCAACTTTGTACGTGCTCATTGGGGTCCGATGTGATCCTTGCTCTGACCTTCATCTGTGCAATGCAGCATGAGAGGTGTTCGCTTCGTACAGATCCCCACCACTCTGCTCGCTATGGTAGACTCTAGCGTTGGTGGCAAGACAGCCATCGATACACCCCACGGGAAAAATCTCATCGGTGCCTTTTGGCAACCCGAATACATCTTCATTGATGCCGCTTTCCTGGAAACTCTCCCTTCGCGTGAGTTTTCCAATGGTATGGCCGAGGTCGTGAAGACAGCTGCTATTTGGAATGAGGACGAATTTATGTCCCTCGAATCCCGCTCTGCCGAAATATTCGCGGCTATCCAGACTCCTTCTGCTAATTTTGCGGGACGTAGTAAGGCGACGCGCTCGACTGCACAGGAACTCCTCCTTTCCGTCATTGTTGGCTCCATCTCCGTTAAAGCTCACATTGTCACCATTGACGAGCGCGAGACTGGTCTGCGCAACCTTGTCAACTTCGGGCACACCATCGGACACGCCATTGAAGCTATCCTCACTCCTACGATCCTCCACGGAGAATGCGTGAGTGTAGGTATGATCCTCGAAGGCGAGATCTCGCGCCAGATGGGTATCCTCTCGCAAGTTGGTGTTGGACGTCTCACGCGCTGCTTGAAGGCGTACAACCTTCCGGTCACTCTGACTGACCCGCGTATTGCGAGTCTTCCTGCGGCAAAGCAGCTCACTGTCGACCGCCTTCTCGATATCATGCGTATCGACAAGAAGAACAGTGGACCAGAGAAGAAGATTGTCATTCTCTCTCGTATTGGAGCAACTTACGAACAGAAGGCAACCATCGTTAAGGATGCTATCATTGCAAAGACTTTGTCCGAAGCAGCGAGGGTCATCCCTGGTGTGCCGAGTCACCATCCTGTGACTATGGCCACCCCTGGATCTAAGAGTATCTCGAATCGTGCACTCGTCCTGGCAGCACTTGCCAGGGGGACGTGTAGGTTGAAGAACTTGCTGCATTCTGACGATACCCAGGTCATGATGGCCGCGTTGAACGAACTGAAGGTAAATTACATTAACTGTATAATAAGCTCGATTCTAATATTATCTCCAGGGCGCAAGCTTTTCTTGGGAAGATGGAGGAGAGACTCTCGTCGTTAAAGGTGGAGAAGGCTCCCTCTCTGTTCCACGAAAGGGCAAGGAACTCTACCTCGGAAACGCAGGTACTGCAGCTCGTTTCCTCACCACCGTCTGCACCCTCGTGCAATCTTCTCCCAATGACGACGCAGATGTCACTATTATCACTGGTAATGCTCGCATGAAGCAGCGCCCAATTGGCCCCTTGGTCACTGCTCTCCAAGCCAATGGAAGCAAGATTGAATATCAAGAGTCGCAGGGATGTCTTCCCCTGGCCATTGCTCCTCAAGGTTTAAAGGGCTCAAATATCCAACTCGCAGCAAGCGTATCAAGTCAATACGTATCGTCAATTCTTCTTTGTGCCCCGTATGCCGCTGAGCCAGTTACCCTCGAACTTACTGGTGGCCAAGTTATCTCGCAGCCATACATCGACATGACCATTGCTATGATGAAGACTTTCGGTGTTGAAGTTCACCGTCGCACCGATCCTGCGACTGGAAAGAAGCTAGATATCTATAATATCCCAAAGGCGGTATATGTCAACCCCGAGGTTTACAACATCGAGTCCGATGCTAGCAGTGCCACATACCCGTTGGCTATTGCTGCAATTACTGGTACTTCATGCACTATCGACAACATCGGCACTGCATCTCTGCAAGGTGATGCTCGCTTTGCAAAGGAGGTGCTAGAGAAGATGGGATGCAGTGTTACACAGACGGAGACTTCAACTACAGTACAGGGTCCTCCTATTGGGCAGCTTAAGGCTATTGAGGAGGTTGATATGGAAGTAATGACTGATGCGTTCTTGACTGCCACTGTGCTTAGTGCTGTGGCACAGGGCAAGACGAGGATTTTGGGTATTGCGAACCAGAGAGTGAAGGAGTGTAATCGTATCAGGGCGATGATTGATGAGCTCGGTACGTATGTTTTTAGGCTGATTTGCGGACACGAACTAATAAGTTTTTCTTTGCAGAAAAATTCGGTGTCGAGACTGTCGAGCTTGATGATGGGCTCGAAGTTATCGGAAAGCCCATCAAAGAGCTGAAGCAAGACATCAGTGTACATTGTTACGATGACCATCGTGTGGCGATGGCCTTCAGCGTCCTTAGCACCGTGATTGGCGGAACTATCGAAGAGAAGAGGTGTGTTGAGAAAACCTGGCCTAACTGGTGGGATGACCTCGAGAACAAGGTTTTTTTACTGTTTTACATGCATCTCGAACAAACTTGTTCATTCTCTATTTCTTTAGATCGGTATCAAGGTCGAAGGTGTTGATCTTGCAAGTATCTCCTCTGAAGCCTCTGCTAGCGGCACACAGAACCATGATGCGGATGCTTCTGTCGTCCTAATTGGTATGCGTGGTTCTGGCAAGACGTTTGTTGGTGAACATGCTGCTTCCGCACTTGGCTGGACTTGTGTCGACGCTGACACTCACTTCGAGATAAAGCACAAAGTAAATGTCCGCGAATACGTTCATCAGCATGGTTGGGCTGCTTTCCGCGATGCCGAAGCCATCATCCTCAAAGAGCTCCTCGAAGAGAAGACCCAAAAGCATGTCATCAGTCTTGGTGGAGGTATCGTTGAAACATCTGCTGCAAGAGACCTATTAAAGCAGTATGCTGCTGCTAAAGGTCCCGTGGTGCACATTTCTCGACCCATTGATGAAGTCGTTAAGTATCTCGGTGTTGAGACTTCACGGCCAGCATACGGCGAACCAATTACTGAAGTTTATCGTCGCCGAGCTCCCTGGTACAGTGAATGCTGCAACTACGAGTTCATCAACCATGTCGGTGAGGTCAGAGACGACGGCAAGCTGGCTGTTGCACAGAAGGGAACCCGAGACGAGATTGCCCGCTTCTTCAAGCATGTTACTGGACAAAAGCCTAACCTTTCTGCCAATCTTGCGTCTGGCAGACGTTCGTACTTCCTCTGTCTCACATATCCCGATATCAGCCAAGCCCTTCCTCATATTGACGAGCTGAGTGAAGGAGTGGATGCGTTGGAGCTGCGTGTTGACCTTCTACGCTCTCCTAAGGACTATGAATCCATCGGACACATTATTCCTTCTGCCTCTTACGTTGCGGATCAGATTGCAATTCTCAGACGTGCATCTTCGCTTCCCATTATTTTCACAGTGAGAACGAAAGCTCAAGGTGGTGCTTTCCCTGATGATGCCGAAGTAGAAGTCATTCAGCTACTGCAGCTTGCTATTCGATTGGGTGTTGAGTACGTCGATATCGAGATCGCCCTTCTGGAGAAACAGATTCGGGATCTTAGCTCGCGCAAAGGATCTTCTCAATTGATCGCGTCCTGGCACGACTGGAGCGGAAACATGAAGTGGAATGGCCCTCTGGTAAAAGAGAAATATGATACTGCCGTTGGGTTTGGAGATATTGTCAAGATAGTTGGCAAGGCGAACTCAATACAAGACAACTTTGACTTGTACAACTTTGTTACTTCTGTTCAAAGCAAGCCCAGGGCCAAACCAATCATCGCAATCAACATGGGTACTGCGGGACAGATGTCCCGCACGCTGAATTTTACCTTCACCCCCACCTCCCACCCGCTCCTGCCCAATAAAGCTGCTCCAGGACAGCTTTCATTCAAGCAGATCCAGCACTCGCTTCATCTCATTGGATTGCTCCCGACTCAACGATTCTACTTGTTTGGCAACCCCATAGCCCATTCGATGTCGCCTACCCTCCATAATACAGCATTCGAGGTTCTTGGGCTCCCTCATCACTATGAGTTACTCGAGACCACGGAAATCGACGAAACGGTCAAGATGGCCATCGTAGCGCCCGATTTTGGTGGCGCTTCTGTGACAATTCCCTTCAAGCTAGATGTCATTCCTCTGCTCGACAAGCTTACTCCAGCTGCAGAGGTGATAGGTGCAGTTAATACCATTATTCCTCAAGTCACGAACGGTGAAGAGAAAGGCCGTATTCTTGTAGGAGATAACACTGATTGGCTCGGTATCCGAGCATGCATTATTGAGAGGAAGACAGACCCCATTCATGCTGCTCTTGTCATTGGCGCTGGCGGAACAGCTCGTGCTGCCATTTACGCCCTACAAGCGCTTGATGCCGAAAAAATCTACCTCTGTAATCGTACTATCAGCAAAGCAGAAAAGCTTGCAGCTGCATTTCCTGATGCTCGCATACAAGTCCTCAACGAGATCACTCAATGGCCAAACGGATCAGTGCCTCCAAGCGTCATCATCTCTACTGTGCCCGCTTCTGCAACCACGACGAACAGTGAACAGAGCAATGCCATGCTCTTGTCAAACAATCTGTATGATTATCGCGATGGTCCAGCTGTTGTCGTTGACATGGCTTACAAGCCTGCGGAGACACCTCTGTTAAAGCTCGCGAAGACCGCTGGTGATAACTGGGCGACTGTCCCGGGACTTGAGGTGCTTTTAGAACAAGGCTATGTGCAGTTCGAAGAATGGACCGGGAGGAAGTGCCCTAGAAATACTGTTGCGAAGAAGGTTAGGGAGGGGTATAGTAGTTAGGAGATGATTTGAAAATAGATTTTAGATGGTATTTACAGAGGCCTATCCCGGAACACAAATGTATCTTGAATAATGTACCCATGATATCAATTTTACTGTGGAACTGTGAAACACTGCCTCTCATGAAACAGCATTCGATGCGTTAAGCAATCCATAGAATGGGAGTCATCATTTGTTCCAACTGTAACTAAGCAGTAGACCGGTTGTGCTACCGGAGGTTTGATTATCAGAGGTCCAGGCGCACTGGTATAACCGGACGTGTACTTGTAGAAAGGAACGGGAAGAGGCAAGCGAGAAAGCATGTACCTATGTATGAAATGCTAAATTCTGTAACGAGTATCGAGACGGGGGTATCCAGAGAGCGAGCGGCAAATGTTCCAAAACAGCGAGAAGTGAATAAAGTTTAGAGAAAAGAATATGTATTAGGAGAGATGATATGAAAGGTTCATGAAAATTCGTAATAAAAAAAGGTGAAAAGAAGCGAGGAAGGAGGAGCGACAAAGGGGCGAGAACGGAAGAGGAGAGGAATAGAGGAAGTATCAACGTCACCCAGTGTCAGACGTCGCGCAAAGATGTTGCTAGGCAGGACGTCGACATGCTCTATTTGAATCAGCAGTAGTGGCTGACTGGCCTATCGATCCCAATGCAGACAAGGGTATGGAAACAGACGCAGAAGACGAGATTAAAGTCTATGTCCGGGCACGGCCCAGAAGAGGAGAGTGAGGGCTGCCACGAAGACGGCGACGAGGACGGTTACCCAGACTGCGCGGCCCATTAAGAGTTTCCTGACGTAAGGCTCGCGGATAGTGAGGGTGCGGAAAGGGGTCGTCTCGGATTGGCCGAGGAAGACGAGGATAGGGTCAAGTTCGTACTGGTGCGAAACGAGAAAGAGGACGGCAAGGGTGAATGGTATGAATAGCTATAGATATTTCGTTAGCTTACTGTTGCTACTTTTATTAGAGTTAGACCTACGAAAAATCTCTTGGATTTCGGATGCACGTCCAGGAAAATAAGGGCGAATGCGGCTGCTAGGCCTATCCAGAGGATGATGAGGCCTGCAATGAGCCGTACAAGAGCTGATATCGGGGTGAGATTGCCGAATGCCTTCGAACGGAGGAAGCGAGGGAACGCGTCCTGCTCCATCGCGCGGAAACAGTACTCCTTCTGGGCGTGGAAGATATCCGGGATCTGCGCCATGAGAGCAAGCTCTGTTTGCGTCTTTGGCTCGTGTGAGCTGCTTAGGGGGAAGCTATGAATACGAAGAGAGGGTGGGAGGTAGATCTCGTGGTTCTCTGGCGAGTTGACGGTGTTACCAGCCGGAGAGAGATAACGGTAGAATATGCGTTCAGCCGACGCGATGAGATCCATGCGGGTGATGGCGGCTGCACGGGGGATGATAGTGGGCGCGCGGGAAGCACGACGCATATTGAAGAGCGTCGGCGTGCGACCGGAGAGGGAGAAAGGCGTCGACGAACGCGGGGGGTTCTCGTAGCCGTCTGTGGGGGAGGCAGACGCGACGCGAGTGTGCTCTGAAAGACCAGCCGTAGGGGGTCGCGGGCTCGTAGATCGACCCCCGTAGCCAGTTTTTTCGTCGCTGGTGCCTACCGCGGCGAGGTTGCGCTTGTCTTGTTCGGTCAGCATCTCCCCTGTGCTCGTCGTGCTCCGCTTCGTTCCTCCACCATCTGTGCTCAGCCCCACTACAGTGCCATAAATTGAGCCTCGTCTTCGCGCGTAGTCCCAGTACTGAGGCCAGTCCTCCTTGATCGTGCGACCAGATTTGCGGACGTCCTTGAAATAGGCTCTGCAGAGGTTTTCGTGCTGCTGGACATCTAGCCAAAAGTCGAGGATGTCTTCCGCTCCTTCTCGCTGGAGAAAGAGGCTATCGTAATAAGATTAGTTCTTTACCAGAGAAGTAGTATTTACGAGCAATATACTCACTAGAACATGAAGAGATCGACGGGTGGCCGCGTCCTTCGTGAGAGCACCTCGGTGAAGGAGGGTAGTCTATTCTTGCGGCTACTTGCCCAGTCATCTTGTTGTCGCTTCTCGTCGTCCATCGCGGGTATATGAGCTGGGGGAAGGGCTGGTCGACGTCAGTGACAGCGAGCTCGTTGTCGTCGATGTTGAAGACGCGATCAAGGGTTCGTTGACTTTGGGTGGTAACGGCTGACGTAAACAGATCACCCGTGTCTCCGTTCTGCCTTGTACATCCGATTCACTTCACAGCCCAGCTCATCGTGTTTGCCGTCTCAACATGTCTTTCGCAAAAGCCTTCTCACCAGCCCTCAGGGAAATTCGCATTCTCTGCTCACAAACTGGCCAAGCCTCCGCCGGTACACGGTCAGTGACTACTTCCAATAACGTGGCTTTTACCGCATGCTTATCGTCACGTTCAATGATATTTTTACTCGTTACCTCATGTTAAACAGGCAGTTCATTGTTTCGAAGTATCCATCGATAAAACAGAACAACCCCGACCTTCCTGTGCTCATCCGTGAAGCAAGTGGGACACCTGCACGAGTGTTCGCGCGGTTTGGTGCGTCAGAAATATACGAAGCTTTCTTCGCATACTAACGTGCTTTTCGTCTTTCACAGAGCGAGGAGTTGAGAAACACGTTGAGCTGGACAACCTCTCGGCGTCTGACGTGGAATCTAAGGTTGCACAGCTGCTCGGCTCGTCATGACATGGCAGTAGACATGAATGAACGTATTTCCTTGCATTAATCGACACTAGACGCGGATTGCTTGAGGCATGAATAATCTGAGGCTCAGGCTGTTGCATTGCCGGTGTGTATATTGTATGAAATGCTATGCAAGCGTGGTCATATATAATCCATCTTTATGGGAGATCGTCAAGCTCTGTGTCTATCGCCGCTGGAACGGACATTTTAGGGATCTTTGACCGATTATATGGCATCTTTTCTACTTTCCGGTTACATCCCCTACAGCGAGTGCATAGTTTGAGCCTCCAGCTCATTTCTAGAAGCTGAGGCAGGCCCAAGAACCAAGATAGCGATCTCGACTGCATCAGAAGTCAATAATTGTGATTAGGGAGATGTAGATGCGTTAATTTGCTGGCGTGCTGACCGCACATATATTCCTCCACCGATTTTCTGACAGCGTATCATGTCATTAAACAGAGCAGATTATCTGCAGCATATAAAGTATTCTGTATTTACAATCCTTTCCGTTCATCTTTCCCCACCCATGCTAATCATGCCTGTATGCTTGGACCAGGTTTATTTTGCTTATGTTCTCCGGGTTTTTGTTCTTCTCGCACTTCCTGTCCTTCGGTACTCTCTGCATCGCCTCGTTCTCCTGTTTGCTCTGCATTATATCGATGGAAGTCCGGTTCGCTTATAATTGTGTCCAACATTATAGGGGTTTGGTGATGAGATGTACGGGCAGTCTGCACTGACGTCTCGAGGTCTTGAGTTTCGTGTCCAAGGGCCACTTGAACGATTATAAGGATAGGCATTATGCACTGCGTATGTGATCAATCTCTACTCAACACGACGGCACTCGATCACTTACCACGAGGCGTATGCTTATACATGCGGCTATTAGCTGTTGGGGCGACATTAATGGATCATCAACATTGGATTTTGATGAAGAACGCTTACAATAAAGTTCGTCGGGGAGAGGACCAAGACTAGGATGATGGATGCACTGTATAGGAATCCAGTTTCCACGCTGGTGCACATCAGCGTTTCAACCATCTTCGAATATGAATCGAGAACAAGGCCTACAGGATCGCCACTACAGTGTTATACTGCTTAACCCATCTATGCCCTAGTAGCCCGCGAACTCGACGAGCAATGAACCATATTCGGCCAGCTATCGCTGTATGTCAGTACGTCTTGTCTACGTTATTGAGGCAAAAGGCATTCACCCATCATTCCTGTCAGCCCAAGGTTTATTATAAAGATCATGAAAATGTACACTGGGATAAATTTCTTGAGTGCAGGCGTCTTCGTACCCTCGCTGAGAATTCCAAAGACTGAATATTTTTCAGTATAACCTCTATTGATATTGACGACATGCTTACTGGTAGCGACTATGAGAAGCACGCTCGCGATAGACGCAAGGACCTTATTGCGGCTCCATACGACGTAACAGCGAATTATCTGGCGTGTTCGTGACTGAATCAAGGGTAAGGGACGACGCGTCAACGACTTACAAGAAGTATATCTGCTATAAAGCTAAATATGGCATGAAACTTAACATCCGATTTCGCGGCATGACGAAGAAAGGACGCACTTGTTGGCCAGATGTAACAGGAACTTCGGATAAATCTGGTCCAAGAACCATCTGGTGTCTGATTCTACCAACATACGCCCATGACGGATAAAGATGTTCCAAGAAATCGCTACATCGGTCGACGCGAGTATGAATGTTACCGATATTGCTGCAAGCATTACCAATTGAAGCGGCCTTCGTCGCCGAAGGAGGATATAGCAGCATATAAAAAATAAAAGAACGTGCATTCCTACATATCCATGTCAATAACTTCGATTTAGAATGACGGGATGGTGGCATATGCGGGGCTAAACTCACCGTAGAGAAGGCTCTCAACCTATTTGTAGATAGCTCAGGTCAGTGAGTCTGCTATCGAGATTCCCTCTCTGTCTATGTTTACTTACCAGAACCGCGGCTGTCGTTGGTGGAAGTGTCTCCCATGATAGTGGAAAGGGATTCAGCCATGGATTGTTCTCGATGCTCGACCCCGCCCCCATTGGCGCAGTGTAATCCTGGACGTGGATGTGGGGAATTTCGTGAGCTTGTCGAATAAGATTTCAGTCGTCTTTAATTAATCACTACTTGCACAGGGTAGCGAATTGTCAACAGCGCTATTCTCATTTACGTAGGATCGTCAGTGGCCGGTTGGCCGGTTGACCTGAGTACCTGTCGATCAATACGTTGAGTGCATCTTCAAATCGGAAGAGATACGGACTATGCCGCTACACTAATCCTTATGGGCGCGTTCGCGAACATCGTGGTGGAATCAAAACCTTGTTAAGTAGACGCTGACCGAGGATGAGAAATTGAGAATCCAAGGATATATTCACCTGAGCGTCGGCGGTTGTTCAAGCGACTATAAATAAGTACACTAAGCCCATTGGTCCCGAGTCATTCTCGAAGCTTATCGCGTAACTATCGAACCACCTCGCCTTATTTGAATAATGCAATCATACCCGCCTGCATCGACAAGCTAGTCCTTGAACTTTGCTTAAACTGCTAGATCTTGATTGAATTGATTTAATAGGTTTTAAGGTTTAGAATTCTGATAACTTGAAGAGGGAATTTTTCTCAGGTCATGTCATATCTGAATGGATCCCCTTGGAGATCGACGTTAGTATAGACCGAATAAAATATTCTGGAACTCGGAGAGATACTGTATGGATTTCGGCGTACCACTCCTGTGGCTGACAGTCGCAATCCTCAAGGAACTGAATCCTTTTTATACACTCTCCAAATCAGCGACAAAGTTGTACTTGCAGTTTACTATTTGGTATATAAAAAGACAGATTTGTCTAGCCCGTAGAGGCGGTGATGTCACATAGATGAAATTATTGAGTAACCTCCAGACTTACTTCACCTGGCACGGAAGTGTTAGGCGATGGTTATATTCCCGTTATTCGTGTAGCATTACCACATTCAAATGTAGCTCGACCAAGAGTAATCTGTACTATCATCGTAGGCATTATTGCCTACGGATAAAAAAACAGTGAATAATCAAAGCGGAGGCAAACTTGGCAAGCTTACCACCACACTCATAACGATACACGCAAAGAGAAGCTAGATAGTGCGAGAATAATTAGTCTTGTTCTATACACTGACGAAATAACCGCAACAAACCCTTCGATGGGCATTTGAAAATGAGAGCAGAAGTCTCAGAAGATATGAAGAATATATAACTCCTGATTCCAATCTAAGCCATGATATGTTGATCAGTGAGAGGAAAGTGAGAGAGAATAGATCAGTGAACTCACAAAATGGTAATTACAGGATTATATTTCCGAACGTGTGTTTCTCCCAGAACCTGATTCGAGATATGTGAAATCCAGTAGATAGAGTATTTCTCACTTGTTTATGACAAATATGAGATTCTTGAGGTATGTGTGAACTAAAAGACAATCCATACTGCTATCAAAGAACAAAGGAAAGTCTCGAAGGAGAACTTGGAAGGAGATGGCGATGTCGATGGTGGGCAGTATGAACATGATAGTGATAGCAATGCTGAACAGTAGCTTCTGTGATGTGAGTTTGTGCTTGACCATAGCATAAATACAAATATAGAACGACACGGTGTGGAACATCTTGGAGAAACGGCTGTAATGAAAAGAACGTTACAACGGGTTAAAGGATAGATTACCGTAAAGAAGGATCTCTGTCTACAGTAAAGACAGATTAAGAAGTAAACAATAGGTGTGCAGATAACAACTGTGCTTAGAAGATCTCACCAAAAATGCAGCATTCAATGCCGACAATGCGCTCACCACTGGAGATAACGAGTTAGTACCAGAGCTGTTTGGAGGTAAAATGTTTCTTGACCTGCTGTAGACCGCGAAGAACAAGCCGACTCTAGGGCTTCTGCTAGATATTTGGATGTCACAGAGTCATGATAATTCGCGAAGGTAAACGGGGAAAACACACACGAAATCTTCGGACAAGACCGTCCTTACTATTGAGCGCAGCGTATTAATTTTATAATAGAATGAATTTCTTATGCCCTCAACTCGAGGGTTTATATACTATGTACAAAGTAATCTAGAATATACTACGAGGTTCGTACATACTTTATCAGTAAGCTCATGAGTAAGTATGAGACTTTAATTACTAATATAATATATACGAGAGTATTCTACACGAGTATAGAATATACGAGCACTATTCCAACACTTACCATATTATAGCGTTCTATTAATAGATCACCGGAGAGATCTGTTTCTAGGCTACCATGGCCTTCAAATCTGGCATTAGTGATAGTGTTGGATGATTCGAGAATGACCACTCTGCGATTCATTGCGTTGCACCAGAATTGAACTGGAGAATTTTTAGGAAGGTCGAAGGAAGTAATCCTGGGCTTCAAGTGTAGCTTGGACGTGGAAATATGCAGTGTTCTTCGCCCTGGGATAATTGGTGTAGTTTTTCCGGGCTAATTTGGAGAAACGATGCTGAGAATTTTCGAAATTCGAGGTGAAGTTTTGAGCAACATTTTCAAACTGTAAATACTCGCTTACGGTAACTGGCTTCACATATGCACGTGATGACATCGCGCACTCGTAAATCATTAAATGTAAGTAGAATTAATTTACTTTTCACTTAGCATGTCTTCTGAATTAGCTGTACTTGTGAGAATTGAGTTGGACTGGACCGTTTGGCAAAGGCCAACTTGAACGATCATCACTGTTGGCATTATTGCCTTTTCCGTTCAATAATTATTGAATTCTAGTCAGTGATCCTCAGAAAGGTAAATGGTCAGACAACTCACCACAAGCCTCATGACTGCGCAAGCCAAACTTATCTGATTCACCATTATAGTCCGTACATTAAATATTGAGAATAATGTAACTTACTCGAACTGGGATACTAGAAAAGGTCACCGTGAAGGTAAATAACACCAGTGAGTAAATTGCTGCTGATTCAACTCTGCAGGTTATCCTATTTTAGGAAGAATCCTTGAAGCTGATGTCGGATTACTTACAATACAGCAATTGCTATACGGTATGTACGAAGATGCGCACTACCAAAAAAAGTCGTCGATTGACGAGACACATACAATATTCTCCCAACTTATTGTATGAAAATCATTTGAGTTTTGTAAATTTGAAGTGAATTTAGATCACCATACCTGTAAGCCCTGTTATAATAATGTTGGTTGCAAAGGTGGTCCACCAGAAGACGGGAGAAAACTTTGACTGGAGCGAAAATATGGGTGTCCCTGCGCCAATAAACCCCCACACTGGATCAATACTTAATAATGACATAGTAAAAATATATGAGTCCTTGTAATAGACTCACCTGTATCTGCAATCACCAAGATACTCGATATAACGAGCACGTATCTCTGTTTCCCCCATATCATATAACAGCGGTAAACCTATGTTAAATAATATATTTCGAGTAGATATCAGGGTGTAACAAGAATCCAATCTTACCAGTAACCCGTCGGCGATTAAACTAGTGTCGGTACATCAACCATAAATTCTCTTGAAGTGAGAAATGGACAGACTTATTAGCAACAAAAATTGGGTTCTTCGGATACACTCTTCTTACAACTGACGCTGGATTGATATGCATGAGTGAATTGGGTAGGTCTGATATCAGGAGGCGATAGGATAGAGAGATATCTGGGGTTGACAGTAAAAACATCGCTGTTGTGGCGAAAAAAATGATCTTGTGGGTTGAGCGCCAGTTGCGGAAGAGAATTGATATAGCGATGAAGAATAGAATGACATGAATGCCATAGAGAAGGGATTCGATCTATAGATGATAATAAATTATTCATACACTGTCAGTGTGGGGCAATAATTTGAGGAAGAGCCGTAACGTACGAGAAAAGCTGTGTAGAGGATCTTTAGGATTCTCCCTATATCTAAACCTTGTAATAAGGCATCAGCTGCAGGATTTTCCATGGTTGATATACTTAGTCGCGGAATATGGATTTCGAACATTCGATGTGCAAGGACTCGAACGTAAAGTTATAACAGAGCAATTTGACATATGGGCGCTCGGTCTGACAAACCGCAGTTGTTGGTTGGGCAGGTGTTGAGTACCGATCTATCAATATGCAATCCAGAATATCCGTCCAGCTGTCATAATGACGAAAGTTGCATCAATTACCGTTGGAACGACAGAAGTGCTTCAAAAAGATTTTACCAGTTACGAGTGTCATTCCAATGTTAGTCCCAAAGACAGTCCAGTAGAATACCGGAGTAAAGTTGACTAACTGAGAGAATATAGGAGATGCCGCTCCTACCCGCCCCCAAACTGCCAAAAAAAAATATTAAGTATTATTCGTAGCTAAATAAATCTGCTTACTTGTGTCCGCAGCAAGCGAACAACTGGAACTGATGAGAATGTACTTCTTTTTATTCCATATCACATAGCATCGATGTAACTGAAAGAACCGGGTTGGTGGAGGACGGAGTGCTTGAATACAAACTCACCAAGAGCATATCTGATATGAAACTAAACAATATCAAAAGCGCAACAATAATTGAGTATTTCGACCCACTTGTTTGCGACAAATATTGGACTCTTTGGATGGATTCGAGACAGAAGTCCAGTCCTGCCTTCAAACGTCAGTCGAAAATCTTTGAGCATTACTCGAAAAGTAAATGCAATGTCGGCCGTGGATAGCGCAAACATCAAAGCAATAGATATCATTAGGAATTTCTGTGACGAAGGTTTGTGCTTAATGAGCACGAATACGCAGTCGCGGAACAGAACGAGATGAATCCCTAGACCTTCCATGTATCGTGTGGAGCATCGTAAATGTTAAAGAATAAGTACCATATAGAAGAATCTCTACCTATAGAATAGCACATAAATAAGATAGCTGTAACTACGTTGATAAAGACAAACTTACCATGGATGCTGTATTGAGTGTGGCAAGGTTCGTCAAAACGGCAGAGAGCGATACGTCTTCGGGGTTCGGTGTTTAGCCCTCCCAACTCAAAGGAAAGGTATCTCTTGGGGCTATAGAAAGGCATATCGGGATCCACAGCGTTCGATTGCAGCTGTACTCAGACTATAGGGATGGAACCACTTAATAAGAACATGGTACCTTTCACTGGTGGTGTTAAGTACCGCAGCTAATTATAGCACATGTCGATCACGATGAACGAACGGTCATGTGTATACGAAACAATTACATTTATGTTCCATTCCACGGGGTGATATATTAGTCGATTGTGTTCAACCATAGACGCATTGAGCGAAAATAGATGCGAGAAGTCCTTATCAAACCTTGCATTGGAATGGAATCTGTTAGGAATAGATTACTGGAGAAAGCTACTAATGCTGTGGCGCTCGCGATGTTTTATGGCCTTTCATACAATAGGAAGAAGAAGAGTTTCACCAGATCGAGCATGTGGATGGCTGGAGGACCTACAGAATGACTACTAGTAAAGAGAAAGAAAAATTTTGATGGAAAAGGAAGAGGCGGAGTTAAGGGCGTTGACAAGCATGACCAAAGACAATTTGTTTGGAATATCGCGTCGACACGTGACATTGTCACATAGTACGCGACGCGATTGTGATTGAACCAAATAAAATTGACGTGACTCAACGTTTCCCCAACTTCACCACAAGCTAACGCACTCTGAGCATCCCAGCGAAACTGAAACTCGTACATCCTCCCCATACAACATCTTAGTTGCAACATATTAGCGCACACGCACAGTAACCACCTAATTTGGATCGTCTGCTGGCATTCTAGCAAGCCGAGTAAAGACTCGTATCTATTACTTAGCGAAGTGGATGACACCCCGGAGACCTCATCTACTTTATTCCGAAATATGCCAGCCTCAACTCGTTCTGCAGCTGAAGAGCTTACATTCATGAACAGTCTCATGGATGGGCTTGACAGCGATGCCCTCAACGACTCGTTTTGGAATGCGCAACCATCCCCAGACCCCGTGAAAGCGAAGAAGACCTATAACTTTCAGACCCCCACCAAGCCGTCTAGTAAACTAATCACACGAAATTCCTCATCTCTCAAGCGAGCTGTCAGCGCTCCTTCTCCTTCCAAAGTGTTCAGTGCCGGAGATGTGGATTTGGGTTCATTCTTGGAAGGAGCAGAGAATTGGGATTTGGATGATATGGATCCATTTTCTCCTAAGAAGAAGTCTCCGAAGAAAGCTGCAGTACTAGTTTCTCTTTCTTATGTTAAGACTGTCCACTGATTCCTTCACCACAGCCACGCGCTGTCATAGCAGACACATCCTATACCTCTATAATCTGCACCAGATGCGTTGTCGAGTCTGTCTCTGAGTCAGATTACAATGGCAAGTGGTATAAGGTACGTCGTTAGCTAATGTCATACCTACAGAAGTTGACAGGTTACTCAGAAACTCCTTGTCAAACTCGATCCTGGCGAGGAGCGAAGACAAGTTCTGTTATATGATGACTGGTTCCAAACGGATGCCCGCATAGGTAAGAGCTGTCTTCCGCGTCTCTAATAGACAACTTATCCTCTGCTCAATAGGCGATACCATTAACGTCCTCGGGACATTCTCTGTGCTATCCCCCTCCTCATCTTCCGTTGCGTTGACTATCTCAATCACGTCTCAATCCAACTTCATCATTCTCCACCCGGACTTCTTACTAACAGCGACAGCACTATCAAACGCGCCGCAATGTAGGCGCAAACCTCTCCTCTCCGCCCTTATACGCTCCTCGAGTGACATCACCCCCGCTTTGGTATGGGGAAATATGCTGCACGAGGTCATGGAGATGTGCCTTAGGGAACAGCGTTGGGAAGAAGCCTGGGTTGGAGAAAGGATCGATGGGGTGATTGAAAGAGGCCTTTCAGAGCTGGTGAAGCTCAATATTACTGTGGAGAACGCAAAGCAAGAAGTGATAAAGAGGGCGAGTGGTTTAAAAGCCTTCGCCGAGCGATACCTTTCTGACAAACCAAAGGTACGTCTTACAAAATTCCATTCATACGGTAGATCTAACCTGCTTTTAGCCCGAAGCGATACTCACCAACACCCGTGCTTCTGCCAGCCAAGGCGCATCTCTACTGGCCATACCCCGACTACTTGATGTCGAAGAAGACATCTGGTCCCCTACTTACGGTCTCAAGGGAAAACTTGATGCTACTGTGTACACAGTCGTTTCAGACCCCTCGCCCGTCCAAGCCATTTTCAAATCACCACCTATTGTCACTGAAGGGCCAAAACCATTCGAGATCAAGACAGGCCGTGCAGTTGCCAGCATGGAGCATCGTGCACAGACGATGCTGTATACACTCCTTGCGAGCGAGAGGTACGGTACTGAGGTGACCTCGGGTCTGCTGTACTATACACAGAGCGAGGAAGTTGTCCGCGTGCCTGCAGCTAGGAATGAGCTGAGAGGGTTGATGGTCGCTCGAAACGAGATGGTGTCATACATGATGAGCAGGTATCGGACAGTGGGAACCGGTGAGGATGAGATGCAGGACGTGGAGGGTGAACAGGAGCCTTTCTTACCTCCGACTATCGATGATGAGCGGGCATGCAACAGATGCTATGTGCTTGACGCATGTATGCTATATCGTAGGGTATGTGCAGAGCTCTTGACGAGAAACGGTCACTAAACGTTTTATAGACCACGGAAGCACCTATGCAAATGACCTCTCCCATATACAATACCTATGACTTGAAGACATCCCATATTACTTCTGCTCATAGTGAGTTCTTCAAGAAATGGGAAGCCCTCATCTCAATGGAAGAGCAGGACCTCGTGAGGTTCAAGAAGGAGCTCTGGACGATGGGTGCTGCTGAGCGAGAGAAGAAGGGACGGTGCTTCGCCGGGATGGTATTGGATGAGACCTTTACTGGTCTTCAACACAATGCTCTCCCCGCAGGCGGAAATAATGAGGCTATCGGCGCGTCGAGCAAGATCCACAAGTTCACCTACCGCTTCGCCCGTGCCTATGGATGGGGTAAGGAGGACAACAGCCTTCTTCACGGTCACATGGCCCAAGGAGACCCTATCACCGTGTCCGTTGAACCTCATTTGCTGGCACTGACGAGAGGGTTTGTCTTGGAGCTTACGCCGTCCGAAGTCATCGTTGGGGTTGACCACTCGTTGTCGCTCGACGTGATCAAAGCTCGTATTGGCTCTGACACGCAGAGGGTCATATTCCGCCTCGACAAGGACGAACTCTTTGGCGGAATGGGTCGCATTCGCGATAACCTTGCACATCTATTCTATGCTGAGGGCGATGCTCGCCGTCGCAAATTGGTGGTTGATCTTAAGCCTCCGTCGTTCTCTCCCATCGCTGAGATGCCACCTGCTGTCGTGAAGTACACAAAAGATCTCAATGTTAGCCAGCAAGCCGCAGTAGCTAAGGTGCTTGCTGCGGAGGACTATGCCCTGATCTTGGGTATGCCTGGAACTGGAAAAACGACGGTAATCGCGGCTCTCATCAAGGCGCTAGTAGAGCAGGGAAAGACGGTTTTGTTGAGTTCGTATACTCATTCAGCTGTCGACACGATCTTATTAAAGCTGGATGACGCCGACTTCGGGATTCTGAGGCTAGGGAATGTTGATAAGGTATGTTGCAAGTCTTCGCACTGGTATGTCGCTAATCTTTCGTTTAGATTCATTCGGATATCCACAAGTATACCTTAGCTAGACGAAGAATTGCGACTACTGTGGAACAGCTGGAACATCAACTCATATCGCCTCCCGTGGTCGCAACAACGTGTCTCTCAGTCGACCAGTGAGCTTCTTAGCTATATGTATTTTCAAAATGCTAAACTGTCTGTAGTGCACTGTTTAGTCGCAAGAAATTCGACTATTGCATCATCGACGAAGCATCCCAAATCACACTGCCCACTTGTCTCGGTCCATTGCGATTCGCTGATACTTTCATATTAGTCGGAGATCATTTCCAACTGCCTCCGCTGGTATGTATTCAAGTTGGCCTCATTTTAAATCAGAAACTAAAGTGTTAGCCTTAGGTTCGAAATAATAATGCCCGTAAAGGAGGGCTCGATGTCTCCCTCTTCCGTCGCCTTTCAGATGCTCATCCTGAGGCTGTTGCCGATCTTGCTTACCAGTATCGCATGAACGAGGATATTATGCTTCTATCCAACAAACTCATTTACAGCGACCGTCTTCGTTGTGGCTCTGCAAAAATCGCACACCAGACACTGGCATTACCAAATAACACATTCTTCGATCGGTTACATACTACAAAGTCGAGTTGCTCGGATGGTTGCTGGATAGAAAAACTCGTCTCACCCAAGTAAGCTACAAGTCCCTGCAATTTGTGCAACGAAGTTAAGCGCTTACACTTCTAGTTGCAAAGCCATATTCGTCGACACTGATCTCGTCCCTGGCATCGAATCACGAGTTGGCGACCTCGTTCAAAATGAAGTCGAGGCTAGCCTCATCTATCAGTTGACCGAGAGCCTGCTACAATGTGGTGTGAAGGAAGCGCAGATCGGCTTAATCTCATTGTATCGACAGCAAGTCAAACTCCTATCTCATCTTTTTCTTGAACGAAAAGGGATCGAAATTCTAACTGCGGATCGCAGTCAAGGAAGGGATAAAGACTGTATTATCATTTCGTTAGTGAAATCAAACGATGCAGGACAGGTCAGTCATCGTTATAGATACTTATTTGTGACGTCTGCTAAGAAATTTCATTTAAATAGATCGGAGATCTTGTTAAAGACTGGAGACGTATGAACGTTTCGTTCACTCGCGCACGATCCAAGCTTGTTATTTTTGGTTCACGGAAGACGCTTCAAAATGCTCCAATCCTTTCGGAATTCTTTCATCTCATGGATAGCAAGAAGTGGATATTCCAGCTGCCAGCTGAAGCCCATAAACGGCACGTCGGAGTATTTGAATCTTGTTCCACACCAAGTAAGCGTGCCGTGAATCAACTATCCGACATAGCAAAGGAGAATATGATCCTGGAAAGTACTCAAGAAAGACCTCAGAAGAAACTGAAGAAGAAAACAATAGAAAATACTGGACTCATCAGAGGTAGACCTATTTTAAAGGATTTGATTCACGATACCATGTAAAATCAACGTTCCACCACCACTTTTAATAAATTTACCGTATGGAATATATAACGGAGTTGATACAGTAATTGGCAAGACGTTTCTACTGGATATGAAGTGATTGTCGTGTTTCAAGTACTGTCTTCTCTAATACATACTCCTTTAGAGAAGAATTTACTACGAGTTGTGGGCGATAGATCCAAGTAGTCCTTCAGGACCTTTGTTGTGGTTTAAGGAATGGTAGCAATCAGGCCGTCAATGCAAAGTGAGCAGAGCGATTATAAAGGTACAACATACTGGTAGTATCTATTCGTCCTGGAGTCAGGTGCGATATGCTATTTGTATCTGTGTCCAGCTACCTAGTAATAGTTGTATTCAGCACAAGAGAAATTGGATGAACAGGACGTTGAAAATAAATAGATGTGTCGGGAAGGCTAGCTTCTTGTTCCCAATATCTACGACTAAGTCCAACTTGAACTATCATCAAGGTTGGCATAATCGCCTAAAATGAACATTATTTCTAAGAGATGTCCGAATGGAATACTAAATGCTAAGGGCTCACGACAGCTCGCAGGACGATGATTATACACACCAACTACATAAAGTATAATTGTCAGCAGAATAGTCCAGGTGATGTTCATTGGTAAATTACTCGCCCTGTATGGGTTATCCCTTGGAAAGACAAGATATGCCAATATGCAGCATGAATACATCCTAGTATTGCCTTCGTATTCTAACCTTCCTTCCAGGGAGCTAAACTTGACACTGAGTCAACATCCGTAACCATACCCGGAAGTCTAGGGGATTAATGGTCTCATATATTGTGTTGATGAAAAACGACCGTTTTGGAGTTTACCTTCCGTGTCAGTGACATGACTCAGAGATAGCGCACACCGTCAAGTAAGAACTGCGCAAGATCCGATGGATACTAGACTTTTGAATGCAGTCAACGATAGACGTCACTTCCAAGCTGAAAGGTGGTAGTTCACCTATGGGTCTTATATAATCGATAATCGCCTCCGTCTTTGGCTGAGGCTACCTTTATATCAGTGGTCGTGTCATAGGTTATCAGTGCTCAGGCCGTAAAGTAGACTCGGGTCCAATTCCTATCCCAATAGAATGTGTCCAGGAACAAATACCCCACATCCTAAAAAGCTCTGAATCGAGTATTTTGCATGAAGGAGTTGAACATCGGTAGATTTTGCGTTCAATTACATATCGAAAAGCATTCAAATAGGGGATCACATGTGCTATAAGTTCGGCCAAGGTCGCTCCAAGCGCTAGCGAGCATGGCACTCATCTGGCACAGATGGCGTCTTATTATCTTCTGTTTTCGGTAGATTTTGATGACTAGGTGGTCTTCAAGAAATTGGGTAAAGAGACATCCTATGTAATAACCAGGGAATCGAATCAGGGGGAAGGTGGTACACATATTGTAATTTGTAAGGCTTACTCCTGACCATATTCCTTCAACCTTCAGTTACCCCCCACTCGCTTTCAGATGTATCACAGATGCAGGATTGTTCACCTAAGTCAAGCCCTTCCCTTCTCCGGGTGCTCGTCCAATCCTGAAGGTAGACGTGTCTGCAGCTTTCGGTTACCAATTCACTTGAAAGACGAAAATGCTACAATGGGCATCGATGAGAGTTCATTCTCTCTTAGGATACGAAGAAAGACTGCTCGTTATAAGAGATTCCATGCCCTATCATAGCCGTAGACGCTGTAGAACTTTGGGCTAAACGCGAGCTCAAAATATTCAAGTTAGGTTTGTTTGTAACTCGGGCCACTAGACCAAATAACTTTATAGCAATTATTATCAGTAAGGTAACTAACCCAAATCAAGCGTAACCAGCTGCCGTGGCTTGTGCTCAAGATGTCCTTCTTCCAAATTTCCCCCATCCTCATCTAGCTCGTGAGAATTATCTTCAATATTTGCGATACATGCAGTATTAATTGTGTCCAGAACGATTGAAGTTGGGTGACCTGGACCATCACCGGGATTGACAGATGTCCTTTGCGTCGTGTACGCTGAAGTTCTACGAGTAAGGGCAGCTTGGACTATCATTAAAGTTGGCATAATGGACTATTATATATTTATTATAAAGGTATTATATGGAGAAAATATAATTATTCCACTCACCACGGTTCTCATAACGACAGTGACGGAAACGATCTTCAAATAAACCATATCGAGTTCAATTACAGATAAAAGACTTAGAGAAATGGGAAAATCACCTTCCAAGGACTATTCTTTGGGAATAGAAGATATATTAGTATACAGCAAGAATATAGTGCTCCTGTTTCAATTCTGTAAATCGGGATGAGTCGCTAGACGAATTGAAGGAAGGAAGACGTCGTACAGTATTGCAATAGCCGTATTGTAAATTCTCATGCTCCTCTGTCCAATAATAGAGCGGCCCTTCCTAGCTACCCAATATATTCTTCCAGCTAGATTCAAAGGTGAGGGTCAGTCGTAAGTATAATGAGTTCAATGAATCGTACCTGTAACGAGCGTCATAGAAATATTTATCCCAAAGACACTCCATAAATATACAGGTGCAAACACCTCCTGTAGCTTAACGACACGTGTACCAACACCAACCCATCCCCATACTTAAAGGGCGTTTCTGAGCCGGACATCTTTAAAGTGTAGTAGGGTAAACATACCACTGTCAGCGAACAGCAAGACGCTGGCGAAAATTATAACGTATTTTTGGTGTTTCCATACCATACAACAACGATGTAGCTGCGATGGTATGTTTTAATTAACACTTGTGACTACAGAAATAAGAAATGGACTTGCTAGAAGGATATCCGCGACCAAGCTGAGTTATATAGTAAGTCAATCAACTCCACATTGGATTTAATCAAAGAACTCACTTATTCGCGACAAATATAGGATTTTTAGGATAGATACGACGCAAGATATTGTCCAGCTGATCAAGCTGGAGTGTAATTATCTTAGGCAAGTCCTCTATCATCGCTCGAAATGTGATTGCAATGTCCGCAGTAGACAAGGCGAACATGATGACCACCGCCACTAGGATAGCAGGATGCGTCGATTTGCGGTTCTTTATTAAGATGTAGATGCATATCGTGAATAGCACGATGTGGATACCTGTCAATCAGTATTATGGGCCAAGGACATATATTTGGGTGGAAGGGTAGTACGCACCGTATAGAAGGGCTTCAGCCTAGTATTTGCAGCTTAAGTACCGGTGACGCAAGCACCAGTAGGACACGAAGCTTACCAAAACAGCAGCATTCACCGCGGATAGAAATATACCAAGGACTTGAACTATGTCAGGTCCAAGTCCCGGGACGTCTCTTTCTGATAGGGCCTGGACCTGCATTGGGAACCTAGGAGATATGAGACGTTCTAAAGGTCCTGAAAGTGGCAGAGGGACCGAAACTTGAGGAAGAAAAGAAAGCGCCTTTTACGCAGTAAGGAAGGCGGTGAATTGGGTCCGTCACGATATACCCAGTGGCTATCTATGTAAATGTTAATTATATACCAACCAATAGACCTTGCCAGGAACAGCGCTGTAGGTGTTAAAAATATTCTGTGGTTGAGGTGATCCGCCGGAACACTGACTTGATTGTCCCTGATGCTGTGAGACAATACGACTCCCAAGATGCTGAAGGCAAGTGATAATCGGGCGATTTTAATCAAGGAAGAGAGAAGAAAGAAGGATGCACGATTACCTGGTAGATATACTGTAATGATTACATCGTCGGACGAGCTGACATCACGCACCGCCCATTGCTGATCACAATGTCCATTACACGTTAACGCTGACGAAGATCAGATGGGTCCTGCAGCATTTGAAGGTTCAGATCAATTGGAGAGTCCAGATATCCTTAGACAGCCAGCTCATTGGTCAGTCGGGGAGTTGTTATTCGCTTCCTTTCTCCGTTTTGTCAGCAGTGTGAGTGAATTCACCTTACAAAGTGTACGTATATGAAATTCACGAGTCACGATAGCGGATTGTATTGCTGAACGTTTCTATCGCAACGCAATATGTCCAAGTCAAGTCAACTTGTCTGCGTCAATAGCAGAGCATGTGCAGTGGCGGTGATGGCAAGTACAAAATCGCGCTATAACCGCGGAACTTGAATCAGAAGGGCCACGCAGCTACGATGAGTAGGAGGCAATAAGGTCGAGAAGATCATGAACCGATAGTCCACGAAGGCACCGGCACCGTCGTACCACACATACCTGCACTTCTACGAGTGCAGTAAGAACTCGGGCCAAGTGTGGGCTGGACTACTGGCTCCGGAGTTGGCTATGTTTGCTAGTAGAAGCGGTAGGAGAACACAGGGACCGTAATGTATCCCAGAGACCGTTGGCCTGCTAGAAGGCGACCGCGTCTCTGGTGATACGCGGCTTCCACTTGAGATGTCTCCGTACTGCGTGAAAACTTCTTGGGCCTGTGTACAAGTGTTGCCTATCTCAATGCTCGTATGGGTCCCTCCATAGTCGAATCCTCGAGGAGCATCTCAACCCCAGAATCTAGAGCACAGGTGAGTTCCTAGATAGCAGGGAGTCAAGAGGGTGATATGTACCGCGAAGGGATGTTCAGTTGCCATGATCATCCCTGTTCGCTCCTCCCATGCTCTGAAGTCCTCCTCTCACCCCCATCCTGCTGCACACCATCTGCCCGGTTTTCATCACTGTCATGGACTGGTAATGAGGGTAGCTGTGTCTCCACATCCATTCCCTCTCCACCTTCCCGTCCCTGGATACTCCTCAACTCATATCCTCTTCTCCCACTTCCACTTCTTCCTCCTCCCTCACCAGTACCCACAGCAAACGAAATCGTCGTCATCCCCTCGCCCACAGGAACGAATTGCGAATCCGCATAGTTGAACTGTGAATCTGCATGGTTGAACCTCAAGTCCGATTGAAAGGCGTTGTTCAAGGTTTGTTTGTAACTCAGGCTATTAGACCAAATAACTTTATAGCAATGATTGTCAATAAGGTAGCTAACCCAAATCAAGCATAACCGGCTGCCGTGGTTTGTGCTCAATATTGAAAGTGCTTAGGCGCGCAGTGGCATAGGCTACATAATAACTAACTAT
>ML213610.1:339103-415888 GCA_004379715.1 Crucibulum laeve | reverse complement strand
TATTTATACTGCTAAAGTGTGCACAGACCATGTGTGCACAGACCATATTGTTTGTACATATTGTAGCATATGAGTCATAATGAATCATAGATGATATCATAGAGAAGTGTATGGAATATCATAGAATGATTGTGAGTCAGAGGATGACTCACGTCTATAAATGACAATCATGTGATCATCATTTCAACACTCAAGATGTCCTTCTTCCAAATCTTGCTCGTCCTCATTTAGCTCGTGAGAATTATCTTCGATATTTGTGATATATGTAGTATTAATTGTGTCCAGAACGATTGAAGTTGGGTGACCTGGGCCATCACCGGGATTGACAGATGTCCTTTGCGTCGTGTACCCTGAAGTTCTACGAGTAAGGGCAACCTGGACTATCATCAAAGTTGGCATAATGGACTAGCATATAGTTATTATGAAGATAAGATATCATATAGAGGAAGTAAGTATAGTTATTCCACTCACCACGGTTCTCATAACAACGATGACGGGAACGATCTTCAAAAAAATCATGTGAGTTCAATTACGGATAAAAGACTTAGAGATATGAAAAACTCACTCTCCAAGGACTATTCTTTGGGAACAGAAGATATATTAGTATACATCAGGAATATAGTGCTCCTGTTTCAATTCTGTAAATATAAACATGAGCCGTCGGACGAATCGAAGAAAGGAAGATGTCGTGCAGTATTGCAGCAGCCGTATTGTAAATTTTCATGCTCCTCTGTCCAATGATAGGGCGACCCATCCTAGCTACCCAATATATTCTTCCAGCTAGATTCAAAGGTGAAGATCAGTCGTAAATATAATGGGTTCAATGAATTGTACCTGTAACGAGCGTCATAGAGATATTTATCCCAAAGACACTCCATAAATATACAGGGGTAAACATCTCCTGCAGTTTAACAACGCGTGTACCAACACCAACCCATCCCCATACTTAAAGGACGTTTCTGAGCCGGACATCTTTAAATGGTAACAGCGGGATCATACCACTATCAGCGAACAGCAAGACGCTGGCGAAGATTATAACGTATTTTTGATGTTTCCATACCACATAACAACGATGTAGCTGCGATGAAATGTTTTAGTTAACACTTGTGATTACAGCGATAGGAAATGATCTTGCTAGAAGGACATCTGCGACCAAGCTGAACTACATAGTAAGTACTAAATCAACTCCACATTGGATGTGATCAAAGAACTCACTTATTTGCGACAAATATAGGATTTTTAGGATAAATACGACGCGAAATATTATCCAGTTGATCAAACTGGAGTGTAATTATCTTAGGCAAGTCCTTTATGATCGCTCGAAATGTGATTGCAATGTCTGCAGTAGATAACGCGAACATGATGACCACCGCCACTAGGATAGCAGGATGCGTCGACTTGCGGTTCTTGATTAGGATGTAGACGCATATCGTGAATAGAACGATGTGGATGCCTATCAATCAGTATTATGGGGTGAAGGACATACATTTGGGTGGAAGGGTAGTACGCACCGTATAGAAGGGCTTCAACCTAGTATTTGAAGCTTAAGTATCGGTGACGCAAGCGCCAGTAGGACACGATGCTCACAAAAAATGCAGCATTCACTGCAGATAGAAATATGCCAAGAACTTGAAATATGTCGGGACCGAGTGTGGGGGTGTCTCTTTCTTGTATGACTTGGACCTGCATTGTGAAGGAAGTCTAAAGACTTGAGAGCGACGGAAGGGTGAAAACAAAAGGCACGGTAGGAGAGCGGCGAGCTGGGTCCGAGCCACAGTACACGCAATCACTATCAGGGTACATAAACTTTATTATATATACCAATTAATAGAACCTGCCAAGAAGAGCGCTGTGGATGGTAAAAATATAATATGTGGTTGAGGTGATCCGCCGGAATACTAGCTGGATTGTCCCTAGTATTACTAGTCAACGCCACTCCGAATGAAGGTGTAGATTAACCAATTCAATTAAGAGAGACAAAGAAGAAGAAGAAAAAGGACACAGTTTTGGCGCATTCAAATGATAGTCTTAGATGGAATACAAATGATTACCTCGTCCGATGCAGCTGACATCACCCAGCGCCCGCTGCTCATCATAACGTCCGACGTCCGCTATCCGTTAACACTTGCGACGATCAGATGGGTCCTGGGATTGAAGGTTAAGATCATCGAAAGCAACAAGTTGACTGAATGGTTGGGGGATTGTTATTCGCTTCCGTTATGACTTGAATACAAATTGTAATTGGAGATGAAGACAGAGCAGTTACTTTTCGTTTCCTGTCGCATATACGTTCACAACATTCACAAGTTACGCGCACGACAGCGGGATGTATTAGTTCACAGTTTCTATCGCAACATAATATATCCAAGTCAAGTTGGCTCATCAACAATATAGCATGTGCAGCGGTGGTAATGTGGATAGCTAGTATATATAGCTTCTAGTCGTAAACTCGCGGGACCGGCATGTGAAGAAAGAGGTCCAGCAAGGACGGGAGAATGAGAGTAGGCAGAATGCCACCGATATCGGTTATTTTGCTAGCATGTATGTGGTTTTTGACTATCCGCAGCTACGACGAGTTGACTCCGAGCGAATAAGCGGCAAGGTAGTCGGCCAGATAATATACCGATGTTGCCCCCGCGAAGTGTGCGGAAGACCGTTAGATCGTAGCCAGGACCTATACGTGTACCGTAGTTCAAGGATGTAGAGATCTAAGATGATGGGAGTGGAAGCCTGTATGCTGTTGGCGAGGAGCAAATACAAAAAAAAATATATACCAGGTGCAAGAAATTTGCTGTCGTACTATTAATTAGTGAGATAAGAAAATAGTCTCTTGCACCCACTAGATCGTGCATGAAAAAATTATCGCATTGCAAAAGGAGCAAGTAACATGTATATCCAATCACGTCCAGAACGAGGACGTAATAGAACGCACGTCGGCTGTAGCATATAGTCCTATAGTAGTAAGTGTTGTTGATTGAAAGCTAGTGTCTCTATCCCGGTGACCTGATTCGTATCAAACGCCCAAGAGATGGATAGTGGATGGCCATCCACGGGCTATACAAAGCTTTACGACCCGTTCATACTCACAACAGAGAGCTCGATAGTCAATGGCATCACATCAATATGTCCTCCCAACTCAGCGCGGGGGTAACCTCGCATACTGAGCTAATACCATAAGCTCGTAGACGTGAGCGATCACAGCCTATAGCGTCTAGATCCGGTCCATTTACTTTGTATTAATCGTTGATCGGAGTATGAACACATTGAATGTCAATGCTTGTTGCTTGAGGAAGTCGTTTAGGGTCGGGCGTCGTAACCATAGGCAGTAGCAAAAGATTCAAGATTTGACATATAGCTGGTACTCTGAAAGGTGTTGCGCCTGTTTCCAAGGCAAGGGTGGAGGTGGGAGCTTGGTGGCGACATGGTGGACTTGGATATCGAGCTGAGCCTGAAGCTCCAATGTCAACCTAGGTTTTATAAAATAGATTTGCCAACGGGTCTGCCGTTCATGCATGGTGCAATGCAGTCCTTCGAGCAGGGCATCCTCAAGGTACAACGCAGAGCTTGAGATGAGGGAGAGAAACGGCATCGCTCGGTGAAGGCTTCTTCACATAGAATGCGAGGATGCTATGGTCGGAGCCGTTCGAGAGTACGAAAGGCTTTTTGGCATCCCATCCATGATTGTAGGAGACGGTAAGGAGTTGATGTGTGTTAAGCGGATACGAGAGCGAGAGCGTGGAATGGGTTAGGGAGTGCGGGACGGTGGGTGGTGGCGAAAAGAAGTGGCTATATGCATCGATGCATCGTGCTGAAGTATATCTCTCCGTCCCCGTCCCGCCTAGTTATCCCATTTAACCCTGGTCAGACCTTTCGTTCCTCGCATGCTCTGAAGCCCACCTCTCACCCCCATCTGCTGCTCCGCCCTGGACTGGTGATGGGGGTAGCCGTGCCTCCACATCCCTCTCTCCATCCTCCCGTCCCTGGATACTCCCCAGCTCATATCCTCCTCCGCCCCCACCAGTGCCTACAGCAAACGAAATTGTCGTCATCCTCTCACCCCCAGGAACGAACTGCGAATCCGCATGGTTAAACCGCGAATCTGCGTGGTTGAACCTCAAGTCCGACTGGGAGGCATTGTTAAACTGGTCGCGGGACGAAGAAGAGGAGATGCGCCCCAACTCGACTTGGACAACCATAAGCGTGGGCATGATGGCGACGATGCGGTACACTGTGAACATGCATATTGCCTAGGCGGTAACAGACGTTAGAGATGGTGAAGGGAACAACAGAGGATGTGGGGGAGAGCTCACGGTGGGGCTGAAGATCCGGTAAAAGTTGTTATACCCCTGAGAGATAAGGATTGCGTATATAAGTAGGGTGATGGAGTAGATTGCTGCTGATTGGACGCTGGGGAATAACGTCAGTGATTTATCCAAGGAGGATAGCAAGGCGAAGACGCGGCGAGGGTCAAGGGAAAGGGGAAGAGAGGAGGAAGGCTTACAGAATCGCAACAGCGGTGTTAAACTTCCGCCTGACCTGCTTGTTGCCTGTTACACGGCTTGCTTGGCGGGCGACGTAGTATATTCTGCCGGCTGGGAGGACGTCAGTCCGGGTTGCTCAGGAGGAAAGTGAATATAAGAGAGAGAAATGCGAGTACATGAAGAAGCAAAGAAGAAATGCAAGTGCAAGAAGTATATGAGATAGAGGAACGCACCAGTAAGTAACGCCAAAATACCATTAATCGCAAACGCGGTCCAGTAGTACACGACGGAGAAGAAGGCTTCGCCTGGGAACCAGAGGTTGAGCTGGTAGATTGAGGATATCCAGCCCCACACTGGCGAGAGAGGGCGCGTCAGTGCTTGAACGATATCAAAAAGGAAAAGGAGGAAGAGAGGAGCGCTCACCAGTGTCAAGGAGCAACAAAAACACTGCGAGCATAACCACGTACTTGTGACCCCCCCAGACTATGTAGCATCGATGTAGGAGGAGCAGATCGGCTATGAAGCTGTAGAGAGCATGGTTAGTTTTGTAGTGAGGAAGAATATGAAGGGTGGTACGAAGACCTACACGCACTTATTAGCCACGAAAATCGGCAACTTGGGATAATCCAACGGTCCTGGTAGGTCGACGTTCTGTGCGAATCTTGGGAGGCCGCTAAAGAGGAGGTGCCAGGAGAGGGCGACGTCTGCAGTGGAGAGGAGAAACATAAGGGTTACGGCTGTTGGGATTAGGAGGGATGTGCGAGAGAAGGGAGAGAGGCAGCGTCGGCGATGGAAGATGACGAGGGAGATGAGGAAGAGGAGCAGGTGGATTCCTAGAGGGTGGTGGGTGAGCTGAGAGAAATACAAGGACACGGGGAAACGCACCATACAATAGCGCCTCGATGAGGACTGCGATCTGGAGAGGCATAAAGATGCGGACGTATGTTGTTGCAAGGAGCTGGCCTGTGTTGGCTTCGACGGCGGAGTGGAGCATGAGGGTGGGGTCCATGGTCGTGTCGTTGGTGATCGAGGCTGGGGCTTTTGCGAGCACAGAGGGGAGAGATAAAGGGAGTAGGAGGAGTGGGAGAGAAGAGAGCTCTATCGCTCAGGGACGTGTCCGGGGTGCATGGGCTGGGCATTTAACATCTGAGCCTTGGGGACTGCGCAGATTTGATGAACTGGCGCAAAGTTTAATGGACGGGATTTTGATCATGAGGAGAGGTAGAGAAGAGAGAGGGATAAGCGATTGAATAGATGATTCATTAGTGGAGGTGAAGCAGAAAGGGAGGAGCGGGAAAGGTGAGACGCGTCGTTGGTTGCGCGTCTATTTTTGACTATCATCCCTGACGTTTGCTCGTGGTTCCAGTTACTACAACGAAGGATCTTATGAACAGTATATGCAAGCAATCGTGGATACGGATACATCAAAGCGATAACGGATTAAACGGGCGACAAATACATAAGATACAATTTAGACAAGGAATTCAAGGAGGGAACGCAAAGCCTACCGGAGGAGGGATTGGAATGTGAGTACGATTAGTTTGGAAATGTGGTGGGAGATAGTGGCTTACTCGAGTTTAGATATGTATAGGAAGGCGGTTGATTAAGGTAAGGTGACCGAGTAAGGAGAAGTGCAGAGCACTGGTTAAACGTGGAATGTGAGTACGGTGCATTGGCTTTTAGTGGTGACGTACCACAATCCAGAAAAAAAGTCGCTGTCGACGACGCCTCCATCTAGACAGGCTAATGAACCGGTGTCGAAGCTTAAACCCACTACTGTAACCGAGTTATAACACTCCCCCATCTAGCTATACATAACGAGGAACGATGTACATAGGACGAGATCTTGGTCTTGGCTAGCGCATCGTTGATCCGCACATTGTTGGTCCACATATCACTGGTTCGCACATCGTTGATCCGCACATTGTTGGTCCGCGCATCGTTGGTCCGCACATTGTTGGTACATCGTCGATCGGTCGTCGGCTGGTCATTGGGATCGTCCTTGGGTCCTTAGAAGCCAGGTCTGAACAACACTACAGCACGAATTCCCAAGGTCGCCTCCATGAGGGGCTAGTCCTGAAGGCGACGCTGAAATAGTTTTGATTGTCACATCGTTGGTCAGTTTGTCGTTGGTCCGGAGATTGTCGGTCGATAAATCGTTGATTGGTAACATCTTTGGTTGATACCGCCGTCTTGAGGCTTGCAGTTGGGAGGGCCAAGGGTACTATCTGTGGAACAAACAAAATCTTGGTCGAATGCAATTTGTTAGGGACGGACTCGTTCTCTAGATTCGCGCTTTATTGTAGGTTATTCGAGCCTCAGCAATCATCAAGCAGTCATGAGCGGGCAACGAGCATATTAGAATCGAATCAAGCAATCAAGCAATCCGGCAAAATCGAGCAGCAAGTAAATCAAGCAACCAAGAAATCCGGGCAATCGAACAGCAAGTAAATCAAGCAAATCAAGCCATCTAGGCAATCGAGCGGCAAGCAAATCATATCTAGCAGCAAGCAATCGTATCCAGCATCAAATCATATCCATTCTTCAATCACTGCACACTCCTCAATCTCACACCAGTCACGCGCACGGCGCTCGTCAACAACAACCACACGTCGAATCGCAGTAAACTCTTTCACAGTTGCTATCACAGGCTCAGGCTCGCACTCCTCAACAACAGCAACACACTCATCGACATGATCCACTCTGGAAGATTCTTCATTCGCGGAATGAATAACACCTACACTTCTTAACTCCGGGAGCTCACCAAGTTCCTCGTGTGAGACATCTTGCCAGGGCGACTCTTCCTCTTCGAAGCGTCCTGGACTAAGCATGCAGGTGTCGAATTGGTGGTCGTGGGCAGCAGTCGTAGTTGGGAATGGATTAGCGCTGGTTTTCGAGTCGCTGGCGCTGGAATTGTCGGTTGAGAAAATGAGACTTGGGACTGGCGGCACAGGGTCGACAGTCCAAAGCAAGGAGTCGTTGGACCAAACGGTGCTGAGCGGAGAGGGGCGAGGTGTGTTATATACCAGTACGCCAAATTCGTCGACGAGGGCCAGTGCTATTTCTGCTCTTGAGAGGAAGATTGAGTGTTCGTTCAGGATATGAGCCTTTGTCTCTGGTTTCTTCGCGAATTTGATCTTCTTGAGCATAGCAAGGGCGGTGTACTTCATCTTTCTGAACGATAACATGATTCGACAGTTATGAGAATATGGGAATGAGATGAAGATGGGGTGTGGGTGGAAATGGGTTATGGATGGTGGTGCTACGGAAGCAAGGTCTTGAGACAGTATGAGCTACTTAGAGACTCAATTTATACGGTTGACTCAGGCCGATCGTAAATTGGGTCCTAAAAGGGGTTGTGTATAGCATTCCTTCCGCTTCGAGTCTCACATTCCTTCCTTCTCAACCTTATAAGTCTTGCCGTTCGGAGAAATACGGATAGAGTCAGTGGTATTTGTGCTTTAATCTGTTTAAACCGATATTATAGAAGGATTAAATTGGCGACGGTTTAGCTCGGGGATCGCATTTCTCAGGGAGGGGTCCATAATTTAATAGCAGTAATACATTTTCTTGCAGCCGTAATTAAAGAAATTTATTGGGTTTAGTATCAATGCTGTGAGATTGCACGAGAGTTATTTGGTGTAGCTACCTACTAGCAAGGCCCGAACGCGCAAAATGATGCCTATGGGCTTCGAGTAGCCATGGACAACCTTCAATTATTTTCCAAGAAAAACTATCCTGCAGCAAGAAGAAATATTATCCATATATCTGCAGTTGATCTGCAGCTTACTTTATTTCTACATATTGGAAGAGTAAAGTGAAATATAATAATGAATTTGCTATTCTACTGACTCTGGGAAGGCTTAATGATACAGGTAGCAAAGTAACTAAAATGTACTACAACTACCTATAATTGTCTACAACGTCCTGAGCGCTTGAGTAAGCGTCAAGAACGCTCAGAGGGGTCGGCATACAAGGGCTGCTTTAATCCGGCAAATTTCCAACGCTACAGCTACTTAATGAACTTGAGTGCGCTTGCCAGGTCCGATCAGCGATGACTGGAAGCTGAGCGAGATTTAAAGCATCATTACCGTGAGAATTATGCATAGTTTTCAGAAACATCTCCTGACATCAGTCGTTCGTTACCCGTCTGCCCAATGCTCATCATGACCTGCATTCACGAACCCCTCCTCCTTTCGATGAAGGCTCAGATCAACCTCCAGCAGTGCAAATAAGATGGCTTATTTTATAAAAGTAGGATGCCAACGACAAATTGCGTAGTAGACGCGATTGAACGTACACGAACTTCCATAAAGTGGCACTGGCGTAAACGATAAGAGCACCGACGCCTTCATTCTGTTCGTCTAGTAACAGCCTCACTGTGATTGACTCTTCAGTCGACGTCTGCATTGTGCGCATATGACCTTGGTACATCAGAGACTCTAACTACATATATCATATTGGTGTTCACAGGCCATCCTCGAATCACCTAGGACTCCATGCACTTTATGAGTTGCAGCATCTTCTGTGATCTGGAAAAAGAAGCTAAAAAATCAATCGGCCAGCGAAAAGCGTTAGAGAAGGGCAGATGACACGATATTCTCTTCTTCTCGGCAATATCGAACTGCAGCAAGCGCTGGCGCGATAAGATCAACAAATGGAGGCTGTGAGCACAGAGCTCCTCATATCAACGTCTTTGGGTACCACAACGCTACACCTCGAAGACACACAGAGCTCTCATGCTCTCGTGAATTGTTGATACTCCGATTCCCTGCCTCGACGCGTTAATAACGTTCGCCGCCTGGCCAGGACGGGGATGATACGACGTCATCGTGCAACTCTCCATTATCTTCGTAGGGATTGAATTAACACTCCGTCACTTCCATGCAATATGTCTGTCCAGATGATATTACAATCTAAGGCCCGTCAGAACTGACTATACCTTATCTTACTTATGGTTCTATTTCAATCGTTTGACACATGCTTCCGCTCAAGCGCTTTCTTCAAGATTTAGGATTAGCTTTCTCAGGCTCTGGGATTTATATTTGTGTTGACCCCTCTATCTGTTCAGAGAAGAATGGAAGCTAACGCTAATGACTCGCACAAAATTAGTGATTTGTATTTTAGTTTAGATGATCATGATTGTGATACTGATAGTTCTTTCCATAGGTGAGACACTGGAGCCGATAGCAATAGGGCTAGATGTCTGGGATTGAGCTTGGGTGTAGATGCACAGGTAATGGCATTCAACGAGGCAAATGGCTATGCTTCGACGTTAATTTCGTGCTATTTTTGTCGCAAACCTGACTTCATCACATCAATAATTTAGGGTGGGATGACTGGCATACAATTGGAAGGCATACTTAAAGATGAGTCCCCCAGCTAATCCGTCCTTCCACTTCAAAACATGTCTGCGATGGATGGAGATGTCACTACGATAACAGATGAACAAATCAACTTTGCGTGAGCTTTTTATACCTACTTCACTGGATTAGGAACTTCCGTCACTGACTCTACATTTCACGTACTAGAGGAGTACTATCGCTTGCCTGCACAATACCTGGAACTTGCGTTTGTTTTATCGTCCTGGTCGCATATGGTGTCGCCGCCTGCTACCCGAACGCAAGAAAAACCCTTGATCGTGTTAGCTTCCGCCTACTTCTTTATACCCTCATATTTAAGTATGTGATGGCGGCTGGTTGTGCTCGTGAATCTAACGACTCTGGCTTTATAAATAGCGTTTTATTTGGTATAGCATATGCTCTCACGCCGTCCAGCCCAACCCGAGGATGCGATATTGGCGCTTTTGCTGTCAATGTGAGTTAAAGAGCTTGTGATTTTTATATATGTTGGCTAATTATAAGTGGCGGTATAGTTGACGCTTTGTTTCTCTACCTTCTTTACCACATGTATAGCAATAAACCTCCAGTAGGCAGCTATTTAAATGATTATATTAACCGCTCTCATCATTTTATTTCCGATTCAAGACTCGTACTGGTACATGGAGTGAATGGCAAAAAGATGGAAAGATATTATTTGGCTGGGACAACAATACTAAGCCTTTCTCTCAACATTCCAACTATGGCGTTACATCAATTTGGGTGCATTTAAATATACTCTTGGTGGTGGCGAAGATGTCTAATCAAATATTTACTTAGATGGAACGAAGAGTCTGCCACCTGTTGGTACTCAAATGCTGATCATAACCTTCGGCTGCGGTGGATCATTGGGACCCAATCATTTTGGATTTCTTTAGCCGCAACAATAGAGACAATATGCTCAGGTGTGGTCCTTTTTTGGATGTATCAATTTCATGCAGTAAGCTCTCTCAGAACTATTGTTATACATTTTGGTTTACATTTCTATCGATTATTTAGTCAAACAGTCGCCTCGTGAGAACTATGCTTCCCCCTTCTGAGCGTGATCGCTCGGAAATGAATCAGTGCCAGAATCTTGACAGAAATGCAACATCTGTTGTAAAATTTACGCAATCTAGGGCTATAATCCGAGATCCAAAATAT
This sequence comes from Crucibulum laeve, assembly GCA_004379715.1. Taxonomy (NCBI): domain Eukaryota; kingdom Fungi; phylum Basidiomycota; class Agaricomycetes; order Agaricales; family Nidulariaceae; genus Crucibulum; species Crucibulum laeve. The sequence continues at coordinate 404,886 of ML213610.1, read as the reverse complement.
CGTAAGGTCATCCTGCGAATTGGTTTGCACTTTCTTGTACCAAAATTGTGTCTCCATCTTATTTTTGCATTTTTAGTAATGTACCCGATAATATCTCTACTCATGAATTACTCCACTGTTGTATTAGATCTTAATACGACAATAAAAGGTCTGCATACACGGCTAGTGAGTGAATTTATTTATAAGCGGAGGGCGATGTTCAATCTATCCTTCTATTGGAGGACTTTAATTTATTGGTTCTGGGTACGCAGTGCACATTTTACGACGGAACGACGACTAAATAACTGTTCACAGATCTCATTCTTTACGGAATGCGAACATTGGCATATGGACTCCTTGCAGCTGCAGATCCGGTATGTTCAAAAACCATTTTATCAAAATCGAAATAGTAGCTAATAATTTTTGACTACAAGTCCTTCATTAGCGCAGTCCGCAAAATCCGCGGATTGGAGGACAAAAGATCAACAACGCGAGAGAGAATCTCGAGCATATACTTCAATTCTTGGCGCCCCGCTGAAGCAAGTGCAACTACTCGCAATGAAACTGACCGCCATGTAAATTTGGAGCTGCAGGAATCTCCACAGGCCAATAATAAGGAGCGCGACTTGGCATGCGACGAAGAGGTGAGAATGATAGAGCACAGGCACGATCCTCATGCCGGCCTCGGTTCAGAAGAAGACATACGTCGAGAATTAGAAAGGCAGTTATGATTCAACAGTATGTACAAGTGATTTTCTGTGAGACCTTGGCTGCATTTTTATCATATAACCCCATGATTGTCCGAGTGTCGATGCTGAATCACTTGCTCTCTTTATTTAAGTAGCTTCAGACCAGGTTACTCAAAGGAAGTGTTGTAAGTATTTTTTACGATATTCTCCTCTTTTATGCATCTCAACCGCATGTCACGTTTGTATATGCCACTTCCCAGACCACAAACTGTGTCTAAATAAAACGTATCCTTACAATTGACTCAAATATCCTTTTCTCTTATTTCTTTACGCCACGGTCAATAAGAATGATGAAAACGAGTCATTTATACTGGTGTACCGTTGGGAGATAACCCCAACGATATCCGACAACACATTCCCCATAGTTTCATGAGCCCCTGTTGTCTAATGGCTATGACGTCAGACTTCTAAGCCCAACTCAGTTAGAATTGAAGAGGCAACATGAATCTGGAGGTTGCGAGTTCGACCCTCGCCAGGGGTTTATTGTTTTACGAACGTAACTATATGTGCACCCGATGGTTCATCAAGTACTGAATGTTCTACAATTTTATTTGAAACTTTTATGAAATTTATGGATTTTCCAAGCAGGTTTGGGGTTTATACTATTCCGGAGATGCTAGGCAATATTTGTATTAGACCTTTTATCAGAAAATACTCGAAGAATAAAGCTAGAGCTTCAAACTCAGAAGGATATGAATATAGATCTCATGTAAAGTCGAGACTACATTAAAGAATGACCTAGCATGTGAGGCAATCCTTTGGCAATCTCCACTTATTTTGTGCTATAAACAAACATTTATTAACATCAGGTGACTTATAATATATATAAAACTTAAATAGTCGAGATAGAAGATGATAAATGGTGTTTTCTGGGCATAACATGAGCAGAGAAGGTTTATTGGTATGTGTTAATTACATGGCTAATTTTGGAAATTGATGCTGTCGATAACACGCCAAACAATGTTCAGCTTCCGCAGTCACGCTTCGGATATTTTACTGCATGCAATATCATCCGCTTAGACTATACCTAGTGTATCATATCAATGTATAGACTACTTCAGCCTGATGGGCTACACTTTTCGACTCGCAGGTAGTATCCTCTCCTCCGGAATATCACTGGGTGTCACGGGTTTCAGCAAGTGCAAATATTGTTGGAAATACAAACCGTCTCACGCATCGCCCGCCCTTAAAGCACCACTCAGAATTCCTAATATTGGACCCACGTATTATTTAGACGAAATAGCAACGCATTTATTACTTGGACTCTGTAACGTAGAAACAACTGATTAGTATGTTTAATTCTACTTTTGTACATACTCCTTTTATTATTTCTCGTAGTATAAAAGACCTCTAGATAGCGTAGAAACACCTCAGTCAAGTTCTATTCTGACTGAGGTGAGTTATAACATACTTACATATTTTATTTCACTCTTACTGATTATTCTCGTAGCTATACTTATTTTATTCCGTTAGGTATAGTTACTTCAATATATATATAGTCAAGTTCTATTCTGACTGAGCTATACTTATTTATTCCGTTAAATATGCATAACGCCACAATCGCTCACAGATAAACCATATAATATAACTCCTTCTGCGGGAATATTGGATGCAGCTTACCAAATAGACGACATCTCCGTGTGCTGACGAGCAGGTAATGCATCGTTTGGGGGATCTAGGAGGGAAACATTGGTAAGATTCATATATTATCGCTAGGCTGCTCTTCATCTCCTTAACGTTCACTAGTCACTTCCTGGCTTTCTTCCACCCCATTCTAACTGCCTTTTCGATGCTCTCTCTGTGTATCGAGTACGAAAGAGGTCCGAGTTTCTCTTCCCGCTATCTGTCTTTCCTCGGCCGAGTTCTAGCTGGACAACTATGAATGTCGGCATTACCGCCCATGAATGTGTGAATAAATAAGCTGAGGGAAGAGAAGAAGTAAGGAGACCTGCTGAATGTGAGAAAAGTGAGGAGACTTACGACGATCCGATAAGCCAAGAATGCTGATATTGCCTATCCAAAATGCCACAAGTATAGTATCCCAATTAATAACGGGTGCAAAGAGTAGAGAATACAGCAAGAATATGATAAGAGACGCACATAAGGCTCGTATGTAACCACGTCAGTACTTCGGCCATATTCGATGCGGGTACAGATGAGCGCGTAGATGAGGAAGAAGGAATGTACCGCAGCGGATTCGATTCTATGTGTACGGTCCTTAGCTTTCACATTCAAATTGACCTTATTATATTAGAAGATGTATATGAAGAGGAAATGGTAAAGAAACAGATGAAAAGGGGGTTTGAAACGAAGAGAAAAAATAAAAGCAGAATATATTGAACATGCAGGATCTTGGCGATTGCACTATATCCTTTCCTCAAATCGGTGTCCATAACTTTCCGTGTTGTGTGAGCAACATACATGATGCGGCCGACTGTAGACTTCTTACCAGCAGGAATACATCAGTAATGGCGGTTCTAATAGGCACGACACTCACCGGTCAACGTGGTAACAAGTGCATTAATTGCACATATAGTCTATAAGTAGATAGACGAGAGTGAAACGTCAACTGGATAATCGACAGAGATCTGCCAGATGGCCGCTATACAACCCCAGGCTTTTGAACAATCAATAGCGAGAAAGGGAGCAACAACGAGATAGTCAGGCGTACGCCAGCTGAATCTGTACGTTGTCATCATCTCCTCCTAGCTGTTCCGCCCAAACCCACACCGTGCCCGGGTTCTTCTGGAACTGATGCCCGACAAGGATAACATCCACGACTCCCTCCTGCAAAAATTTCTTTGCGAGGGGTCCTGCGGTTATCGGGCCAACAGTGCCCACCAGCAACACCCAGGGCGCTCGGCAGAGCGGGCCCTGGTTTCTTTGGGGGATGGGCAAGTAGACTGTGCCCCAATACCTCGCATAACGTCCTTCGCAAATGGAGATTGGTAGGCCGGGCCATTTCTAATCATCATTTGTGAAGGATGATTGCTGCCAGTGGAAGCGTTGAAGTCGACTTCATGTTAGTAAAGAAGGGACACAAGATGAACAGTATCCTCTGAGAACCAAGAAGGCTCATTAGCCTCAGACTCTTCGAGCCAATCCGCGTGAGATTCTAATGAGCAACCGTTAATACGTTATCAAAACCAATAGCAGACAGACGGACAGCACGAACCTCAGAAACAGGAGCATATACTTCGGGATGATAGATCTAATCTCATTCACAATCTCGAGGCGAATACGAGCTCTATTCTCCTAGCTTCCACTGTATGCGTCCGTGCGCTTGTTATTGATGGGACTCAAGAATTCATGTAACAAGTGCCCATTGGCGTTGTGAATCTTAGAGACATCGAAGCCAGCCTTCAAAACCCGTTTAACACGTTCTCCGAACTGCTTCACCAGCTTCCTCATGGCTTCCGTGTTCAGTACCTTGGGGTGAGGGTAGGAATCCTCATACGTGATCGCAGACGGAGCCCAGACGTCCTCAGGCCATCCACCTACCTCCTTCGACGCAATCAGCTGACTCTCAATCCAAGGCACGACGGTGGATGCCTTGCGAGCAGCATGAGCAAGCTGAATAGCGATCTTTTGAGACTACGAGTGCGCGAACTCGATGATCTTCGAGAGCGGTTCGATATGTGCGTCAGACCAAATGCCAGAGTCATCTAGAGCAATGCGCCTATTGGGGGTCACGGCGGTGACTTCGATGATGGTTAAACCGGGGCCTCTTGTCAATATTCCTCCAGCTACAGGACGTAATGAAAGTAATTCCCGCTATGCTTACTCGCCATGAGCGATTTATCAAGGGGTCAGCGTCCCGTCTTGCCCAGAATACTGACACAAAGGAGAAAGCTGCACGATGATGAGCGAGCGTTTACTTATACAGCGAAACAACATATCCAAATCCTGTTCTTGAACTGGACACTGCGAATCTTGATAGGTTGGAAGACCATAGGGATAGGTGAAGGTCAGTAGAGGTACCAGCGGGCGGAATCTGTGCTGGAGCGAAGTACAAAATGCCTTTGGCAGGAACGTTGAAATTGGATGGTGCCATTGGATGAGTACTGAGGCGATATGTTCGTAAATACACCTCTTTACACCTTTACGAACATTCACGAGCACGCCGTTGGAATCTCATCTAATCATATATGACGTCGGACGGTCGAAGCCCGCCAGATACAGTCAACACCAATTCGAAGCAGGATGAGCATAATAAAATCAACTCGCAAATCACCCGTTTGGCAGAATACTTCCGTAGTAGACACAATTCATCACTGATTCACAAATGCTAATAACGAGGATATAAAAGTGATTCTACGATAGTGACATCTGACGAGATGGGAGTAAGATTTGGGGTCATCCAAAAGGTAACAGACTCACCAAGATTTAATAAAGAATGAACTATAACACCATCTCCTGAAGGAGTTGAAGAAATGGAAAAAATTAACGGTTGTACACCAGTCCAAGAGTAGTCTGAATCGAGTTACGTGGAATCCCTTCTGAGATGAAGAGACAATACCACGAGCCACGAAGTGCACTCAAGGACGATGCGACCTCTATACTGACGAACCACCCGAAGGAAGAACGTATGGTATGAGCGCACGAATGCATGTCGCATGCCCGAATCTCCGCGACATGTCCCATAGCTCCTCTCTTTATACCCTCCCCTTCCTAAAGTCAGGATCTCTGGGCCTATAAGGAAAGAGAGGCGCTGAATTTCTGGTACGTCGCGTGGCTGCTTTACAACCAGACCTGGCAAAAGTCGATCGAGGGAGATTGGAAAACTCAGACCTTAGCCCGCTCACAAATGGAAACTCCATGATACTGATATAAAATCAAATCAAATGGTGGTTCTGTATGGGGTGAGCATCGTGGCTTTCGGACTGGTGCAGTTGGGAAAAAGAGATGAGCGAACGTCGACCGATCTTTTCTATTGATTGTTCGCTTTCCCACGATCTACCAATCAGACCGCTAATCGTGCACTTAGTCATGTGATTACTGTAAACAGACGCGTCGGGTAGTATGCCTCCCCAATATGGATGGACAGCGATCAATGATCCTTTTGAATGTTCTACGTTCACAAGAAGCTTGCTCACTGCACAGCCTGCGTTGTTTTCAATGATGGGTTTTCACTTCTTCTGCAATCCCACCATTCCCTTGAGCTTCTCGTTCCCATTTGCGCACCAGGAAGGTAAATTGGGAGCCTTCACGGCAATTCTGGTCAACAACTGTTCGCCAGCCTTGGATCTACGTTCAAAGCCTGGTATCGACTTCGGTGATCCATAACGACGTTGCCTTCAAGAAGTGTATGAACTCCTGGTGTTCTATCTATTGCATGTACCATGCTGAATCATGGGTGCGGGGAGTCTGATCATCAAGTAAGCATTGAGATCGGTATACCACAGGTATCCTACGACTAATGCAATGTTCATCTTCGCAGCCAACAATCAAACCATGGCAGTGTGGAGATCCACATCTCTATGAAGTACCAAAGAATGGAGACCCCTGGGATAACTGTCACGATCTAGTGAAACGATATGATAATGAGATGTGCAATGCATGGAGAGATGAAGTCGATAAGTTGCTGATTTTTGTGAGCCGTTGTTCAATCGTCGAGTTAGTTTAGGATACTCAAATATATCTGATTGAGGCCGGTTTATTCTCTGCGGCTGTTACAGCATTCACTATCGAATCCTATAAATGGCTTCAGCTTGATTCTAGTGATGTTTCCGTTCAGCTGCTTCAGCAGATCTCAGTTCAGCTGTCTCAAATCATATCTCCTAATGAGGCATCACTCCCTCAGCTGTCTTCTTTCTCTCTAAACTCTCCCGCCAGAGATCCGATGCCTACATCAGCCGCTGTCCGCATAAACATATTTTGGTTCCTTAGTCTTACTTTGGGACTAAGCACGGTGCTCATCGGAATATTATGCATGCAATGGTTACGTGAATATCGGCGTGAGGCATCTTTACCCCACAAGGATGCAGTGGCTCTACGCCAAATGCGCTACGAGGGGCTGCTGGCTTGGAAGGTTCCAGTTATTCTTTCAGCTCTTCCGCTTATGCTTCAACTGGCGCTCCTATTCTTCTTCGTTGGTCTTTTGGATCTACTGTGGCTACTTCACCATTTAGTAGCCATTATAATCACAGCTGTTGTTGGGCTGGTCTTCGTTTTTCTCGTCTGCACAACTATTCTTCCTTCACTCCAGTATATATGCGTGGCAGACGAACACCTTCGAGTTCCTCAATGCGCTTTCAAATCGCCGCAGTCGTGGGCCTTTCATCGACTCATGAACGCCACAATCACTAAATTACCAGCAGCTATAAAATCCATCTATCCTCGCTTCTTCCGCTATTGGAGGTGTATGTCTGATACGGACTGGGTTGCCTTTGACCTTCGCTGGCGTAAACTACGCGATATTGTCCCAGTCACAGAATGATTGCCTGATACACCAGGAGCGGACGATATTGTCCGTGGTCTTATCTGGGTCGACAAAGTATACAATCAGAACACAGATATCGTATTCATGCTATATCATTGTCTTCAGGACCTTCAAGTAGCCTCAGCTGCCCAGATTGTAGCCGGATGCCGGTCTGACGCTGTCTCTCATCTGCGAGATACACTCAACATTTCCATGATTCATGCAAACGCACAAGAAAAAAGGGAGTTTATATCAGCGCTATATCTGGAAATACACCGTGATATTCACCGGGTCCTCGCACCATATCATTTGGAGTCGATTATTCGATTATTAAATTCTCAAGATATTGTTCCATTCGTACAATGGCCTTCAAGCTTTCTCTTACGTGCGCCAGATGGTATGTACGATCTATCTCATCACGGCTCTCCCTCAATTCTGAATATTACATTTCTGAAGATATAATTTCCCAATTCCTGATGTGCTTAAAACTTCTCGTTGTCCGCAATCGTATTAAGCCCTCCGACGTCTATACTATCTGGTCTTTAATCAGGCGTATATTGGTCGGGCCTCAAGGAAAGGGGAAAAGTCGTAGCGTGGAACACATCCGACTGGCGTTCGAGATTATTGGAGAATTTGAAAGTTGGGTAAAGCGGGAATCGGACTGGGACGTTGCTCGAATAAAGTTGTGCGTCTTTGGTGTGACTAAAGTCTTCCCACTACCACCGGACCCATATTTCTCGTTGAACCGCTTCCCTGAAGCAATGAATGGAACGTCACTGCTACAGACATTAGAGAACAGTATACAAATACATGGCGGAGCTGCACATGTTCTAGGGCCTTTACTCAGCGAACAGTGGACGGACTTGATTTGTATATGTGATGTACGATGATATTTACCTCGTGGCCTTTACATATAGCCCGATTGTATGACCATTTACTTATTACAAGAATTGCAATACGCGACTGCTCTGGACTATATACCAGATCTAACGAATGCGTCGTACCAGTTCCCGCTTCCATGATTTCGAAGCTGGTGGTGTAGATAGAGTTGATGATGAAGTTCGCGGCTTCGTTATTGGAGAGTCCGGTTGGAGTGCTGTCCCGGTTAGTGGTGATGAAGTGTGTAACGAATGGTGTTGACCGAAGCTTCTTCTTGATTGCTTCGGCCACCTTTGCGTTACTTCTGTCGCTAGGCGCGACTGGTATCCCGCCGAGGATGCATATGAATGTAGTAGGGGGAGGAACAAGGCTGAGAAAAAGACGGTGAAATCCTTTGTGTTGAAGCAGAAGTTCGTAGTAAGGAACTTGCACATCTGTGTCGAGAGGCCATCGAGGTAGTAGGGAAAGGCTGGCTTATATCCGTTTTTTTTTTGTCGACCGTCGGGCGTGCATGGCCAATGTTGAGATCATCGATGTCAGTGTCGGGAAAGATGGCAGTTATCAGCTTTCGCAGCTGTTCCGCCCTTCTAGTTCCGTCCCTGTCAATATTTCCGTGCGCGAAGACCGCAAGTACACAGTTTCCCCGTTCCCCTTCCTAGATCTGGATGGTGTCGGGGTGTACCTGCGCCAGGAGTTCCGCCTTTGACATCCCATGTACTGTGAGGGTCCCGCTGGGGGGATAGATAATCAGGTTCGAGGTGTAATGGTTCATGGTGTCAGCTTCGGCGTGTACAATTCTCAGCTGGTCCGGCGATGTACTGTCCCTTGCTTCATCGTGAATTCGGTTCTCTTCCGTCATGAAGGAGTTCGTGGTCTGTGGGGAATTAGTTCGACTGCTCGTGTCTGCGGTGGGGGGCGGGGGTATGCTTTGGGAAAGGTTACGGTCATGGTACGTTTAGGTGGCGTTCCTTGGGTCCCTTCTCCTTCAGGCCTATATGTGATTGGAGACAAAGGGCGTGAGCGAGTGGCCCATTCGGCATTGTCCAGCCTTCTTTACCCTGTCCCCTTTGACCGCGTATCGTGCCCTAGTCACTGTGTAGACCTTAGTATTGCATTCCTTTGTTCTGGTGCATGTAGATTCCTGCCATTGTGGTATTCCAGTGGCTCGTTGGGACTCGCTCCATCCTTTGTCGGCAGTGGGCCTTGGGATGAGAACCAGGGGGAGTCGGCGAGACCTGAAGGTTGCGTGCGGAAAGTAGAGAGACGTCGGTGACTTCTCTCCTGTTCGGGAGCGCGCGTTTTACCCAGTCCTTGCCCTTGCATTTCAGCGTGAGTAAAACTTAACTACACGGGTGGTTCAGGAGGGGGAAAACCACTTACCTTAGCAGTGGATCCTAGAAAGAACGATTTCACCTAGAATCTGGTCATTCAAATTTCAGAACTTCAGCTGAGCCTTTTCGGAAATAGTATTTTGAAGTCTTAACCGTTCACAAAACAACATTGAAAGCCTTCGGAGGGACGCGTGAAGGGCGTACGGTGCCGAAGAACGGTCGGATGAATGGGACGTTACTAATTTTAGATCTTTCGGCCTTGGGGGTAAATCGACATCAATGGACGCTTTATCTGATTCAAGTAGCTCACGGAAGGGGGGGGGAAAAAGAGAAATTGTAATGATTCAAATTGCTGATGTAACGTACAAGTTCATAAGATATAGCTACAACACAACCTTGATTTTTCCTATTTGTGTGAGACTACAAGCAAAACAGCCTTGGCCACCAGCGGCGTGACCATCGGCTGCGCTGGTTCCGTTCATGGTGGGAAGATAAGTATAGAGGGTCCGTATTGTAGGGGTGGGATGTGTCGGTACGGTAGGATGAATGCCGGTGAGATGAGTGCGCGTCCGTGCGGCGGGAGGGGATCACTTTGAGAGCATCATCTAGGAGAGGAGGAGGGTTAGAGGCGCGGGGGAAGGTGGGAAGGCGATGATGTACCTTCACGAATTCTAAGAAGGGGGGTCAGTAAGGAGGTTGGAGGGTACATGAGGAAGTAAGTACCTTCGTAGTTAATCTGGCCATCGCCGTCGACGTCTGCTTCGCGGATCATCTCGTCGACTTCTGTGTCTGAGAGCTTCTCGCCTATAGATCGCGTCCATCGTCAGTTCCCTTCTCGCGATAAATGAAGCGAAAAAGATACGAACCAAGGTTGGTCATGACGTGCCTGAGCTCCGCAGCGCTAATGTAGCCATTGCCATCCTTATCGAAGACCTTGAACGCCTCCTTGATCTCCTCCTCGCTGTCTGTGTCGCGCATCTTGCGTGCCATCATCGTGAGGAACTCGGGGAAGTCGATGGTGCCATTGCCGTCTGCATCGACTTCGTTGATCATGTCTTGCAGCTCAGCCTCAGTGGGGTTCTGGCCGAGGGAGCGCATGACAGTTCCGAGCTCTTTGGTAGTGATGGTGCCATCGCCGTCTGTGGATTGGAATTGGGATTAGCGTTGGATTGGTGAAGCTAATCGGGGCGCAACGAACCCTTATCGAAGAGCGAGAACGCCTCCTTGAACTCTGTAGTTTAATGCCAAAAATAAGTGGGTGCAGATCGTGCGTTCCAGGGCGCACATACCAGATATTTGCTCTGTTTTCAGGATGTGTTAGATGGGGATGCTTGGACACGATGTGGATAAGGACATTACCTTCTGACTATAAGTAAAAAGGCGCGATTAAGGGACATTTCAATGAGCCAATGGACGCATAAATGGAATAGAGGAGGGACTCACCAATTGATCAGCCATTTGGTTAGATTATAAGAATAGTTGAGAGTATTTCAAGGAAGGAATGCAAAGAGCTGGATGAGACGATGAGCGCAAAGCGAGTTACTTGTACTCCAACCGTCAGCCCTCGTTGCTGATCAGATTCAGGTCAGAGGGCACGCCGGCCCATCTCGGCCATCGCCGCATCTAAGCGCCCAAAATACTTGTCCAAAATAGATATAACCGGACTCAATCCCGCTCCGGACGGAATCCAAACTATCGCGCCTCCGTCACATCTTCCATCACGACGCGACGCGTCTCCGGCGCTCCGTGCTCGTTGTCCTCCTCCTCGTTCTCTTGTGCTCTCAAATGCTGCCTGACTGCGATAAATTCTTGAGTACTAAACCCTGAACGACGTCGAATGCTATGTTGCATGTTCACCGCTTACCACAGCCTCCAGTAACGAACAGCTTGTGCAGGTCCTTCCTCATGTCGCTTATCTTCGAGTTGGACCCCGCAAAGTGATAAATTGAGGGTGCCTCCACTGCCATTGTATGATTTCTTGTCTATCTAGAGGATTATATGCTGTGCTGCTCACTGTTCGTTGTTCAGCTAGAGTCATCCAGGTCGACAAACGTGGATAGTGGATTCTTGCCAGGTAGACGATCCCCTGCCGCCTTGCAGTAACCTGTTACATGCTGTGCAAGTGACAGATTCGATACCACGAGCCATATAGATCCTCCATACTTTGGATCAGCGGCGCATGTTGACGGGTATTGGCGACCATATTGCTAGCAGCAAGCGCCTTGTGCAGAGCTTGACGTACTGTGATGTTGGTGTCTGCCGCTTATTATGCACAATCATTGGTGAAAGCTTCTATCCAGAAAATGTCACCCTAGCTCGTTGAAAAGCATAAGGCAGTGGTGAAAAGGATGCAGAATGGAAACACTTTGCTGCTGGCGGTGTCTGTTCATTCTCGAACCTGTGCCAGTGCTCTATTGCTCGATGCTTGTGCGAGACTTTCTTCTGGAACATTATCGGTTCATGTCGCTCGTTGAATGAAAGTAGCGGTACAAGAAAGACAGTGCAGGTGAAGTACAAACATAGGGAAAACATACGAAAGACCGTGGGGCGGTGCTGTCCAACGCCCCACCCAATCTACGCGTTCCTGTCCCACATCCAGCATATTTACTGCGGACCTGCATGCAGGGTTTTTAGAGTTGCCCCAGAGTTGCCCCGCCTTGTAACCTTGAGGTAAGGGTTCGTGCGAGTGCAAGGTGAATAAATGTCTTTTTGTTATGTGATTTACTATTCTTATAATGCTCATCCCGCAGCTTTTCGTATTTATTCTAGAAATAGATTTCAATGAGTGACTACTGTGCATGGTGAACACGTTTAATGGCAGTCTTGGATTTTACTTTTGTACAGCCCACATCGTCGGCTGATATCTTCGCTAGTTCTCTTAAGAAAGAGTCAGAACTTGGTATTGTAAACGTCATTCGGAGCATTATGCTAATGTTATTGTTATTTCGAGTTCACAGCATCACTCTAAATGAAATGATAGGTGGATGATGGTGCGTGTTCTTCATTTCATTTCAGCAGTTTACTTACTCTCTATCAATATCACGTAGTTTATCATGGTAATGCCCAGCCCGATTCTCTGCGGGATATCTGCGACTCGGACCATCATCCCGTTCCGAACATATCGCGTTAGTTTACTGATTTCATTTAGATATCGGCCAAATACCCATTATCGAGTTCAATATCGATAGCGCTAGCTAAACAAACGGTGCGGTGTATTTATACTTCATAACCTTCAATTCACCTCGCTTATTTCTGTGTAAACAGTAGAACCACCTGACTAGGCGTATCAGATACTCGGATTATGCGTGGGTATGACGAAATCGCGCTATGCAGAGTTCCGATATTACGGATGCCCATTCTTTTTTGAGTACCGCATTCAGTGCACTTCAGCGTTTAACTGCTCTCTTATTTCGGCGAATTCATTTCCAAATCAAATGGCCCCAGGAACATACAACTACCAGCAAGCTCACAGCCACGCTCATTCTATTTTCTGGCGACGCCTTCCACTGAGGGAAGGGTAGTTATGATATCCCCCTTCGTCCGAAGAAGACGTTAACTCCAAGGACTTTCAATGGTTCAATGAGCTTCGACGCCGTCCATTCTGTCATCGCGGCGATCGCCGTATCTAGGCGCCTGCCTGCGACTTGTTGCAGAATACTTCTCAGGTCATTGTTGGGGTCACCACGTCCTTATTCTGTTCTTGTTCTAGTGAACTTTGTTCAACCGCATTCAATACGCAGTCTGCCGACCCAGATACAGCGGTATCTGTATTGTGACTTATCTTACTCCAACCCCGCGAATAACAATGACTCTTGCTCTGTCACCCCTTTGGCGAGGACGGGGCTGTACTTAAGACAAGTGAGCGATAGCCAACGTGCAGCAACACCATCCATCCACGCATAAATTGCAATCACCGCGACCACGTTGGAGAACCTCCAAGCCTTACGAGCGCGCGTCAAGGTGTCTATTAATAGGCAATTTAACAAGGTACGCGTGCCCGTGCCCAAATTCATCTACGTCCGAAGCTGTGGCTGGTGGGGTTTACGTGAAGCACCCCTCTCCTCCCTCGATACGCAACGCAGCTGCCTCACGGCCTCACGCTGGTCACTATCTACTTATCCACTCAGGCTCCTGGGACTTTTTAGAGTGCGAGTAACAGCTCTTTGCGTTCTTCATCCCACCCCGCATTCTCCTCATAGACTTCTCCTACGCTCTCTATCCCGCACGCTATAAACTTTGGACTTGAAGCCACCCCAGAGCGCTAGCTTGTTGGACTCACGCATGGCTGAAAAACTGGTGCGTACTTCTCATCTCTTCATAAGCAAGATTTAGGCTGACGTCACATGGATTTGCTGTCTCTTTTCGACCGTCAGAGTGACGGTATGTCGCATTCTTATCTTAGCCCCATCCTCCGGGGAAATGTGAATTGTTGAACCCGAATCGTTGACTTTCACCCATTTGGACGCGTATAGAACAGTTTCTTGGTGGGTGGTTCTCGTTCTGTGTCAACTGCTCGATGATTGCTGAGATTGTGGGCGGTGGGTTTGCATCGATTAGCGTTCCAGGAGTCATTCTCGCTGTTTGACAAGAGTGAGTGGCAAATTTTCGGGTGACTTCTATCTACAAGGTGGAAGTTGCGCGGTTCGAAGCAGACTGATAATCTCTGCTATTCCTAGATGGCGATGGAACGATCACTACTGAGGAACTGGGCATCGTAATGCGGTCGTTGGGACAAAATCCGACAGAAGCGGAATTACAAGATATGCTGAATGAGGTGGATGCGAATAACGATGGAACCATCGATTTCGAGGAATTTCTGGAGATGATGGGGCGCACGTTTGCGGACGCAGATGGCGAGGAGGAACTTCGACAGGCGTTTTTGGTGTTCGACAGGGATAAAAGTGGGAAGATAAGCACAACGGAGCTAAAGCAAGTTATGTTTAATCTCGGTGAGTGGACGACGGCGGGGGTGGTCATTACTTCGAGGGTTGACGCGTGTTGCAGGCGAGAGTCTGACAGATATGGAGGTGGATGAGATGATCAGAGAGGCCGATGTGGACGGGGACGGCGAGATAAACTTCCAAGGTGAGCACGTCATTCCTTGTGTAGTCTTTCTTAAAGCAACAAGACACTCACGATATTGTTCAGAATTCCGGAAGGTAGCAGTATTGGCATTTTGACTGCTCAGCCGATTACTCAATGCATGCGACGGTGTAGATGATGCTATCCAAGTGACCTACCTAGACTTAATTATTTTCGTAGTGTTCTGTGCCTTTGTTCCTTTGTGGGCTGTTTTCTATCCTTTCATTATTCGTTCATGATAATCAATCTTATCTTATCATATTACTCCGGATCATGAGTGACGTCAGTACAAACCATATGCTTCCGCTCCCCGCAATCCATTCCTTGGCAAGCAAACATAAATATCTGGAGCGCAGTAGAACGTCATCGACCCCAAGGCACAGCTATGACTCTATTCACGTCTATTATAGGATACGCAGTTCGACATATAAGACCTCTTGAAACCACTCTTCCTCCTTACTTTTCATATACATTCACGAGCAGCTCATTCTTATTGCTATCTAACGACTATTATCATGCCTAACGTCATCAACACCATCAAAGAAAAGATGTCTGGATCCAAGGATCCTTCCAACAAGCGAAATGCTGGCACCGGTGACACCGAGGAGCCTGCGTTTTCCATTCAACCCCATCCTGCTGTATGTCGTGTCGTACGTCACCTTGAGAAGACTTGAGCTGACCTTGTCTCGTAGAAAACCAATGATCCTGCTGATCTCCAACCCCATGGTGGTTTGAGGAACAACGATACAGCTGGGGCCTTCCATGCCCGCGATCCATACGTCCCACCTGAGCACATTAGAAACAACATGCCTGAACCTGAGGTAAGCCATTGCATATCAGAGACATTGGTTCAACTGTTGACGAAAGCCTACAGAGCCATGAAGCTCTCCAGGCACGCATAGCTGAGCTCAACAAGTAATTGCTAGATGGCCCCTATTATTGTATGATTAATGGAGCTTACTGTATTGTATAATTGAATATTACTTCATGGATAATGGGGCTGTGTGACAATGATTAGAGAATGAAGTGCAAGGAACAACGACATTGTACAGTGTTATCATGTTGTACAACTGAAAGCCATCTGGTTAGCTGCTCGTTTTGGTGAGATAAGAAGACAACTCACATTTCATTCTATATCATACTGGGGACCGACGAAAAGCCCCCAGCCTCCAAGGAATCCGGTCTTGCACTTGGCCCTTCTCCGCACCCCTTCGCAGTAGCAGGATCAGCACCCACTTCAATAATCACCTCACCTCCGCCCACAATATCTCCCCATTCGATCCAGCAAACGCTGCCTCTCAGTACCCCATTCACGGTGACGCTTTGCACATACAATCTGCTTCCTGCCGGAGGTGTGCGTACCAACGTAGTCTTATCAAAGTTGTGCACTGTAACTTTGGTGCTGGTGCTAAGAAGAGGGTTACGGATGGTGTATGCGGAGAGGAAAGGGCTGCCAATGAGTAGCTGCGTTGAGGAGGGGACGGGATAGAGCCCGAGGAGGTGGAAAGCTAGTAGAGCAGCCATGGCGCCTGAGTCGTCGTTCCCTGGAATTCTGAAGGTGGATTAGTACATACGAAAGGGCAGTGAAGAAAGATGACAAACCCTCCGATACCGGTATTGAAGTTCTTGTAGACGACATCACGAATGCGCAGAGCACTCAGATCAGGTCTGTTCGCATAGTGATACACCCAAGGGATCTCGAATGAAGGTTCATTACCCGCTTGAAAGTAGCCTTTGGAGAAGTAGTGGTCGCTACACGGTCAAAGATTCAGCTTGCCAACTCCGGCAATAGTACAGGAGATACATACACTCTACTAATGAATGTCGCGTCGCCACCCATCAGCTTGATGATAGTGGACATGGAATGAGGTGCGAAGAAGCTCATTTCCCATGAAGATGCTGAGCAACGCAAGATGTGAGTAGATAACGTCGTAGATGCGGAGAAATCATACATTCATAGAATCCGACATTGTTGTCTGTACCTCTGGCACATGAATGAGGTGTAGGGTCGACAGGGGAGCATGCATCTGGCGGGCTGAATGCAAAGGTGCCATTCTATTCGAATTGTTCAGTCGGCCAACATTGGAAACCTTCAGATGATGATATACTCACTGCATACCGTCGCTGAGCGAATCCTGTAAACCCATCATGCGTGATATTCGGGTTCCACATGTTGACGAAGTTCATTGAGCTATTGGAGTACTTTGTGACATCGGCGGGAGGCTTTTTGAGAGCGAGGGCTGCTTGGCGGACTGCGAAGTCGCCGAGAGCATACTATTGGGGCGTACTGTTAAAGTAGCACGTCACAAAGGAGAAATGGGAAAGATGTACCTCATATGCGCGAGAAGCCTCACGTGTAGGCAGGCCAGTTGAGCCAGATGGGTCAGTCCAGTCAGTGGGGATATAGCCAAATGTTTTCCATGCAGTGTTTTGTCGTCCCACTATCATCGGCCATGAGTCATTAGAGAAGTCACTGGTAATAATGCCAGAATAACTTACCTCGATACCAGTCTGGTGGTGTGTTTTCTGCAGTATCGACCAGGGCTTTGTAGAGATCATCCGTCGGTACACCGAGTTTAGCAGCTTGGGAACCATATTTGACGGCAAAGTCTCCGAGAATGGGCATTCCGTCTGAGCCTCCTTGGACATAGCCACTGGACCATAAAGCAAGAATTAGCATATGGGAATATTAGTATGCAGGCCACACGCACGCTTTGGTGTTGGAACGACATTCGGGAATGTAACCTGAGGGTGTATTTGGTAAGAAGAGGATCAATGAAAGTAAATGGCAACGTATACCAGTGTTCCTCCATCCATCGACATAGGAGTTCACAATGTCAGACCATTCATGGGGAGATGTAATGGATAAGAGCGGGTGTACAGTGCGGAATGTATCCCATGAGCTACATGCGTGTCAGCTCGCATCGAATGCGACATGTCCAAGATAAATACCAGAATAATGCATCGTAGAATGGGTAAGGAGAGCTCCAGTAAGGATTTTCACCAGTGAGGTTGGCGGGAACTAGTGAGACACGGTACAGCTGAAATGAAAAGTGTGAGATTGAAGTAAATTCATGTAGAATGATAAGCACCGATGAATATAATAACTGAACGATTGTTGGATCCTCTGTATCCGTATTGACCATCACCCTACTTAACACATCTTCCCACTGCTCTCTCGAGCTCTCTCTAACTCCCTCCCAATCCCAATCTGGGACTTCCTCCTCTGCATTCGCACATGCCTGGTCCGCACTGATAAACGACACTCCGAAACGTGCTGTAACGGAAGTGGCGTTGCCGAAGGACAGCAGAGCACCTGCCTGGGTTGGGTTAGTGTTTGAAGTGAAGGGGTAGTTCAGGGAAGTGTTCGAGGGCGTGATGGCGATGGTGTTGGGAGCTGAGGTAGAAGTTGATTGGAATGTTCCGAAGGCGGAGAGGCTGGAGAGGCTGGAGGGACGAGTAAAGTCGTAGCAAGCGAAAACGGTATAGTTATCTGGCCCATAACTCTGAATGGGTTGATTGAGTCGGTAGAAACTAGGAATAGTAGGGGTTGGGGCTTACCTGAAAGAATGTACCTCCTAGCATGACCCTTCCAGTCGGTGATAAAGAAAGGCTTCCTCCATGGAATGAACGTTGAAGGTCGTTTGTGAGATCGACGACAACGTGATTAGTCGAATTTTTAGATGATGGCGGGAACGTGAAGCGTATCAGACCAGCCCTACGGGTGGAAGTGGCTTCAAGCTTGATCTTGTTCACGAAAGTTGTGGTGAAATACCCGGGTGTAGCAGCTATTCGAACAATTAGATACACCGCATACATGGATGGTAGAGAGAAGTACCGTCCGTCCCAGCTGCACGCTGAATCAACCTGGCATTGAGCCCAACCGGACAGGATGTGAAGGAACAATTCGTGAGTGGAAACAATGGAAAGATCCCATAGCCGCCATTGGTGTTCCCTCCTGTACCTTCATCGTGCATTAGGGATATACCTGTAATGGTGGAGTTGTCGGATATGTATCCTGCTTGTCGGGGCGCAGTGCTGACGTCGATTCCAACCTTTAACGTAGCTAAATTGGATAACGCTGATGAGGAATTGGCCTGGAAATACCTTGGCCATTGCGTGAGGAATAGCAGCACCTGAGGAAGACTATTAGCTTGGAAGAAATGCATGTATGCATGTATGCACGCTCACCAGGAAATACGTTCCCTCCACTCCCTCCATTCGCTCCTGATGCCGTCCCAATGAAAAGATTAACAAATGAGGTGAGGTTAGTCGCTGCAGTCGGTGCTGGCAGCCCCAAAAGCCCATAGGCTAAAAAGAAGGCCTTCCACATAGTTCTGGGGGGGGAGATGTTGGGAATAGTCGTTGATTAATCCATAGAAGTGGTTCATCTATTTATTCCATTTACAAGGCCACAGCATGTGTGTTGCAGTTCTATTCTTGATACACCATCAAACGCGTCCTAAGCTGTAACATCTCCGAGTGTAGATGATATCAATGGCGATATTGGAATGATATGTAAGCCTCCATAGATCGTTTCTAGCGCTGTTGGAGCTTCATCCACCATGCCCTACGCTGCTTGTCTAGTGTTAGAGGAGTCTCCGTCCACAAATCATGAAGAAACGCACCTGATAAATGCCTTCCACGATGCGCACAAACCATCCGTCTACCATATGCTAAGAAGCATCTGGAGGCCTAGAGTAAATCGCTGCAGCTTGCACGTTCGACATGGCGGTCATGGGAATGTAAGCGTCGCATGGTGCAGAAGAGGGAATCAATGTCCCGTGCATGATGACGGCATCGCGTATCGTTTTATGATGGCTCTACGCGCTCAGCTCGTTCAACAACCCTACAGTATGAGACATTCGTGCTGCGCGAGCACCATGTCGATAGTAGTTCAGATAGGGATTCATGTCGTCGTTCTTCAACAGAGGTTGCTGCTCACAGGGATTCTGCAGGACTTTAATACTGTAGGACATCACGATGGGGAGTTCAGTATCCAAAGGTCGAAGGCTTCGTATGTTAGCAATAACATAGTTGGATGTAAAGACGGGAACACGAAAGACCTTGCGTCATTGCGCCTACAGACAGCCAAATCAGGCGGTTTGCACAAACACGGGCTCACATGACGAAAAAAGCTGAGATGCCTCCCATTTTGCAGTTAGTTGGAAGTTCGAGTTCAGATTTGAACAAACCATTCTGTTTGCACTCAAAGACATTGAAAAGCGGAAGCAATCAAAGCCTTTCTAAATATAACTTCCCGCATGATGTCGATCGTCATATATACAGCATTATGTCTCAGCAATACATAAACTCGCTTGTATCATAACTCATATCAAATATATCATCAAATAATATCACTATACGCTTACCTGCTTTCAATTTTACAGCTATCCATGTCTTCACGCGCAGGCTCTGCCGCTTCAGATCCCACCAAAAAGGTGGACGTTACTGATCCATATCCAGTACAGCGACATGCAGGAAAGGTCGGGTATGGACCAAATTATAATATCAGTGCAGTGAGTAAATCAATGCAGCGTCGTTTATACTGATTCTTACAAAACTGCAGTCTATCTCTGATAGGGTAACAGGTATTGTAGAAGAAGTGAGAGGAAAGATCACGAAGAATCCAGAGCTCGTTCGCCACGGTCATGCTGTCTTCACTGGGGAAGAAAAGCGTAAGCATATGCTTGGACAGGCGAGTAGAGTGTCTGTCACTCTCGTCGCATATGCTGATATATATTCCTTTTAGGATGATAATGACAAGAGGGTCAATGCAGATAAAATGAAAGAGCCACCCTCAGCGATTCCTGTCAGATCTAATCCCGATACTCAACGGGTTGGAGCAGGAGTTGCTGAGAAAATCTCAACAAATAATTCGAAGGAGCAAGCGGCCGGTGTGGCTCCCAAGAGTATGCTAGCGATGGAACAGGCGCGCGTACAGAAGAAAGGGGGTGCGGTCGAGCATGTGAACAAGCACTAATGCGCAGAGTAGCACAATAATCTCCAAATACACAATATCGATTCCTATGTTTAATTCAATATCCAGTCCGCCGAGTGCTCTGAGTTTATTTTAGTTACTACCGGGCTTTACCTCAGAGCATGCATCGAATTTAGCACTGCGGCGCACCAGTTTATTAGAGGACTGACTCACGACTCTTCAGAAAGTTTGCTTGCCTCTTGCTCTTGAGAAGCTATACAAGAAAATAAATGATCAAGAAGAGGTTTAGGAATGAAAATGTTGGAAAGACTTTTAAAAAAAGTTGAAGAAAAAAAAGACAACGCCAACGCATGTCATTGAATGCCCGTGAGAACTTTACGAACTTCCCAAGCCCAGTCTAATAACCTGCCCTAGTTGTCGACAACCATCATGACCATGTTGCCAGCACAAAGGTATTCATGACTCCTTGGGCTGGTCCTCGGAAGAACTCAAAATACGAACTTTCTAGACCTTGACGCGGAAGAGTTGCTTGTCCGTGGAACATCATCACTTGGGCTAAATTTCGGAACACCGCAAGACGTCGTTCACTCCAGCTGCCTGACTTTCACGAGGCTAATATCCACTTCAACGGGTCAGCTGTTTATATTAACGGGGGTTTAAATCCTTCATGCATCTTCGGAACCGTCTTGCAGGTCTCTCTTTCTACATCCTTCTCCACAACAGGGTGCTTTCAATCTACTAGCCTTACACATGATCCTATCCAATGACTTTCTGCGTTGTTTTCCGGAAGGGCCGAGGCGGTCCGTCTTGGTTTTCGTCATGGATGTACTCTTCCCAAGTTGATGGACATTAATAAGAATTCTACGCGATGTGCCTTTGAATCTATCTGTGTAAAGTGAATTAAACCTCTGGAAAACACTCGGATATACTGCAGACAATGCTGGACTTGACTGGGACGGATACGTTCGATGTTGAAAGTATTTAAAGCATTCCACTTGCTCCACTGGATTGCAATTCCCTTCAGAGAAGTTTAACGTGCTCCTACAACCTAACTTTCCGTTGGTCACCTCCCAAACATGTTCCCTTCAGTCAAGCTTTCCCTGCTCCTTTTTCTCGTTCCCTTCGTTATAGCTGCTCCTTTTACGGAGGTTGAGAAACGCCAAACAATTGATACTTCCTCTCACTGCGGTAAGCTTGTTCTCTCGACTATGTGCCATTTTCTGATACCATTTAGGTCAATGGGACTCTATTACTGCTGGCTCCTACTCTCTACTCCTGGACCAGTGGGGAAAAGATGGTGCATCTTCCGGCTCAGACTGTGCTTCCCTCACCTCTCTAAGCGGCACGACTATCGCATGGAAAAATACCTGGAGTTGGACTGGCGGAAACGGCGTGAAGAGTTACACTAACATACAGCTCAACAATGGCTTGAACAAACAGTTGTCCGCCATCAAGAGCATTCCCGTGAGCATCCTCGTCTAACTCTACTGTAAGATTCCTGATTAACGCATCACTGTGTTGAATAGGCAACATGGAAATGGTCGCAATCGACTTCGGGCACTGTTGTTGCGAATGTAGCCTACGACTTGTTCACGTCGACCACCTCTGGCGGCAACAACGTTAACGAAATCATGATCTGGCTTGCAAACATCAATGCTGGCCCTATTTCTGCTGTGTATAATTCTGATGGTACTCCAAAGCCCGTTGCAAGCAACGTATCTCTTGCTGGTCATTCCTGGTGAAATTCATTTATTTTTAGAACTTCGGAATTCCGGACTTACGGAGGATTATCCTAGGAACGTCTATTCTGGATCCAATGGAGCAAATAACGTTTTCTCTTTCCTACCTTCAAATGGAGCTGCTGTCACAAGCTTCAGCGGCGACCTCAACACTTTCCTTAAAGTACGATTTTTCCCATTCTCCTATAAGTACAATATCCTTACGGTATTTCATCCAGTATCTGACCTCCAGCCAGGGAGTCAGCACCTCACAATACTTGAAGACCGCTCAAGGTGGCACAGAGGCCACTTCTGGGTCTGCTACATTGACTACGTGAGTCTTATGGAACCGATCATTAGCAACCCATATTCACGCCCGGTCTACAGAACTGCGTACAGCTTAGTCATTAATTAAATCACGTCTCTTCATGTATGAGTCGCCTATTGTTAACGTGGTTTGTTCGAACAACACAGCTCATGCTGTCTAAATATCCAATGTTTAAGAAATAGGGCTCCACAACCTCTCATCTCTGCGGTCCGGCACGGAATTCGAATGTTCTTTTATTTGTCCTTGATATTTCCATTGCGTTCAAGGCGGATCTTGGACGGACCGCGTCACTTTGTTTGATTGTTGAGCAACATTGCTAATTCATGCGAGCTAGTGCGGAGGATTTCGTTTAAAAACGTCGTCTATCGATGCAGTCACCCAGATTCTTTCCTGCTACGACTCGGCAATCATGGCTCGTGTAACTGCACTGATTGTGTCTTTTCTTTTAGCGGCTGCTACTGGAGCCAGTGCTCGGCCGAGTTCATATGCTGTCTGGGCAGCTGACTCCGCAATCAAACGTGGGCAAGGGAACGGGCTCGACTCAACGGGGAAAGCAAGCGTATCATACGAGCATGGGGAACTTCAGTGGGGACTTCGACTTCTCTATGAGAAAACGGGAAATAAAACCTATTACAACTATATCGTGACTGGTGCAAATAATATTGTATATGATAACGGTACGGTGCATGGAGGTTATACGTACGTTTTTCTTTAGCTCGGAAATTAAAAACTCATCAAATAATCATAATAGGTTAACGGATTTCTCTTTGGATCCGATTCGGTAAGATATTGAGCTTTATCCCAATTCTGGATTTACTTATGGTACATACATAGTACTGGACCAACGTTCTTATATTTGTATGTGTTACTATCTTATATTTTGCTCCAACGTACAGCTCTAGCTGACTCGTTGATTTTAGATACCAACAGACTAAGCAAACGAAATGGAAGACTGCAGCGGACACCTATCGCAAACAACTTGACGGACATCCACGGACTACTGAAGGGCAATTCTGGCACAAGTTAAGATATTTCAACCAAGGTAGATCGATTTGAACTCAATACTCGAACAACTTTGATGCTTATACGATCACTTTCAAGGCTGGCTCGATGGTATTTATATGGGAGATATATTCTATGCCCAGTATACCAAAGATTTCCAGGTCACAAATACATCTGCATGGGGTATGTTATTTCACAATCAATACTGGTACGCATACCAGGTGTCTAACCGAGATATCATTGGGTGGCAGTCGATATAACCTCTCAGTTCAACCTCATCTATAAGAATACGCTGCAAGCTTCTGGCTCCTCTAATTATACCGGTCTATTATATCATGGATACGATTTTTCGCATACAGCTGTTTGGGCGTCTTCAGATCGGGGACACTCTCCTGAAATATGGGACCGTGCGCTTGGCTGGTACGCGATGGCCCTTGTAGACGTTTTGGACATCATCCCAAGCTCTAATACTGGCCATTCTACCATTATTAATATCCTTCGAACCCTTGCTCCTAGAATTCGCGATGCCGCTGACCCCAACACTGGGGTCTGGTGGCTGGTAATGACACAACCAGGAAGAGCGAAGAACTACTTTGAGAGTAGCGGGTCAGCTATGTTCGTTTATTCTTTGCTGAAAGGAGTCAGGCTTGGTTATGTTCAAGACCCCGATGGGAGCATTGTAAAAGCAGCAGTCAAAGCGTATAAATATATGGTTTCCAATTGGGTTGTCACGAATAGTGATGGTACTATGGGATGGACAAACACTGTCGAGGTTTGTGATTCGCCGTGTCTTCCACGACCCATCTAATTGTTTTTACAGGTGGGCAGCCTTAGTGGAAATGGGACATTTGACGTGAGTCTTCCTACAACGTGTTCATATTGCTATTTTCTGAATCAATCACAGTACTATGTCAGTGTTGGCACTATTCTCAATGATCTCAAAGGCTTGTCTGCGTTCCTGCTTGCCAGCATTGAATACGAAAACCTATAATATGTACGGCTGTATCGTACTCGCTTCTCGGTTTTATGCCACTATGTTTCACTCAGACTTTAAATCCGGCGGCCCGGAAGAACTTGGTCGACTGACTTGTGCATATGGCACTCTTTACTTCTTCAGATCTATTTTTAATGTGCTCCTTCGCCCAATAAATATAAGTATGTGGCACATTTGAACGTTCTTGCGCTATAATAACTTCTTTCAGATGTTAGCGTTTCTTCTTGCACTTGTTCTTTCAGCAGTGACCTCAACCGTTGCCCGGCCACAATCGTATGCAGTATGGGCGGCTGACTCGGCTATCGCTCGAGGACAAGGCAATGGCTTAGACGCGAATGGAAAGGCTATTGTGTCATACGAACACGGAGAACTTCAGTGGGGCCTGCAACAGCTCTACGACTTGACGGGAAATAAGAGTTACTTCAGTTATATTCAGAAAGGAATCGATAACATTGTTTTCCCCAATGGAACTGTCCACGGTAGCTACAAGTGAGCATAATTTCTTCATTGGAAAGGGCTAAAGAAAATATTAACACCGACCAAGTGTAGCAGATTTTGTTCTTGATCCTCTGAGGTGAGTTTTGCATATAGGCTCTTGTCCATACCGCGGGATGCTGATCCTCTATATCAATGATTCTCAGGACAGGGCCTACCTTTTTATATCTGTAATTAATTGATTATTCAAACCACCTGAAATCCTACTGAAGTCCTTATCTCATAGATATGAGAAAACAGGGGGTGTGAAATACAAGGTTGCGGCCGACATCTTCAGAGGTCAACTCAATTCACATCCCCGCACCGCACAAGGCCAGTTTTGGCACAAGCTTAAATATCCTAACCAAGGTATGTCTTCAGCATTTATTCCCGCGCCGTTGTTACATTTATGATATTATCTTAGGTTGGCTCGATGGTATCTACATGGGTGAGATTTTCTATGCCCAGTATACACAGATATTCGAACCTAACAACCTGACTGCATGGAGTAAGTGAGCAACTTACTACTGAAAAATCAAATCGACTGATTCAAAAACACATAACTTTTAGGCGATGTTACCTCGCAGTATACCCTAATGTTCCAGAACACCATCCAAAACGCTACTGCCCCAAACAATACTGGACTCATGTATCACGGTTATGATTTCTCTCATAAAGCCAGTTGGGCTTCCCCCGATCGTGGCCATTCTCCTGAAGTATGGGACCGTGCCCTTGGCTGGTATTCCATGGCTTTAGTCGACATGCTTGCGATTATGCCCGCTTCCAATGCTGGCCATTCCTCTATCTTGAAGATATTGCAGACTCTCTTCCCCAAAATTGTGGCTGCTGCTGATCCGACTACTGGCGCGTGGTGGCTTGTTATTACACAACCTGGACGAGCAAAGAATTACTTTGAAAGCAGCGGCACTTCGATGTTTGTTTACTCCTTGCTAAAGGCAGTAAGGTTGGGATATATTGCAGACGCTGATGGTAGCATAGTTGCTGCAGCGAAGAAGGCTTTTGAATACATTACTGCCAACTGGGTCGTATCGAACGCTGACATGACAATGGGTTGGTTGAACACTGTCGTGGTTAGTTGAACCTCATTTGAAAGGATATTGCTGACAGTCCACTTGTCCAGGTCGGAAGTTTAGATACTACAGGCGATTTCAACGTAAGCTTCCAATCACCAATTCTATATATTATCTTTCTAATGTCAATGTTTCAGTACTATGTCAGCCAGCCTACGGACCTCAACGACTTGAAGGGGTTGGCTGCTTTTCTTCTTGCCAGTATTGAATACGAGAAGTTGTAGGGTTGGTGAAGTAGAAGTGAGTCGATCTGTTGTGGAAACCAGTGTCGACAGAGTAATGTGGCTTCGGCG
This sequence comes from Crucibulum laeve, assembly GCA_004379715.1. Lineage (NCBI taxonomy): Eukaryota > Fungi > Basidiomycota > Agaricomycetes > Agaricales > Nidulariaceae > Crucibulum > Crucibulum laeve. The sequence continues at coordinate 378,604 of ML213610.1, read as the reverse complement.
AAGAAGTGATATTGCTATATGCTCAAATATATTTTTTGGTGCTAAATACTGATGATAGGATGGGCTGGGTAAATACCGTCTTGATTCGTAGTGAATATCTCTAAATCAGCCACGTATGATGGAATTTTGAGTACCGCAGAGAAAACAAGATGAGCTGCAATATTCAAGTTCTTCGTCTTCAGTATTATATTAGGCAACTTACGAACGTGAACAAGGCGAGGGGGACTGGCTTCTATCCACCTCCTGGAGCATGGGAATTTGTCGAGCCATTCTCTGATTCGAAAGATGAGAAATTCAATCAGAAATATGGTAAATAGCAGTGTTATCACTCGAGGGTATCTCCAAAAGTCTGCCACGAGCAATTAAATAATTACATTGAAGTCTGAAACAAAAATTTCATCCTAAAATGAAGTTAAAAAGACCTTGCAGAGAGAATAAGACAGATAGGGAATACAAGCAGACCAAATGCACCTACTACTAGTCCCAATCTTCTTCATCATCTTCTTCATCGTCACTATCTCCTAAACGCTTGTTACGTTCCAGGAGTGCTGCAGCCAATGCCGAAGTGAGATCACCACCTCCAGCTGCTGCTGCAGTGGCCCCAACAGCAGCACCAGCAGCGGCTCCTGCAACGGCTGCACCGCCAGAAGAACTGCTCTCAGGTGGCGTTGGAGGGGCACGCGCGGGCGACGCGTTAGGGTCAACCTTCTTGAGAGAATGTACTCCTTTCCCAGCAATTGAGGCGAGTAGATCATTACGTCCGGGTTGTGGGGGAGGTAAAGCGGCGAGAGCCGAAGGTGCTGGCGTCCCACTGCCCGCAGGAGGCGGTGGCGGAGGAGGCGGAGGTGGTGGAGCCCCGCCACCCATTGGAGGAGGCGGAGGGGGTGGGGGAGGTGGGGGAGGCGGTACATCACCTGCACCTGCACCAGGAGGAGGAGCTGGACGCGCTGGGGGAGGCGGAGGACGTGGAACAGCACTTGTCGGCCTTGGAGGAGGCGGAGGCGGAGGAGCCACAGCACCACCAGCTGCAGGCCGGGCCGGAGGAGGAGGAGGAGGAGGAGGAGGCGCGTTCGTCTGTGGCGATGCTCTGCGTGGAGGGGCCGGAGGAGCTACAGGGGGTTGTGGTGTTGCACGAGGAGGCGGAGGCGGTTGAGAACGTGCAGGGGCAGGTGGCGGTGCGGGAGCAGATGGTTGGGAGCGAGCAGGCGGCGCTGGTGGAGGAGGAGGCGGAGGTCCCGACTGTGTCGAAGAAACGCTGCCGTTTACTCCATGTCGTCGCGGAGCTGGAGGCGGGGGAGGTTTTGCCTTCTTGGCATCTTTCTGTGGCTGATTTTTCTCCGCATCACGAACATAGTTCTTAATGAACTCCATTTCCTTTGCGATGATCTCTTTATCTACACCAGAGCTCTCCAGATTCCCTAGGAACGCAGTCCATGAAGGGTCTACGCCTTTCGAAGTAAATCCTTGCTCAGAGTCATATCCCATGTGTGCAATATGGACGAAAGAGCCTGATTTCGGACCGGATATCATAGACTTATCAATTCGGCCACCCTTTGCAACCTTCTTCTTTTCAGAGGGGGCTTTGGCTATTTTGAAATAAGCTTTAGAGATGACATAGATGAAAATCTAGCTTACAAGTCTTGGAATCCTTCTTTGCGCTGACCTTTTTAAAGAAAGTCTTTGCCTCACTCTCATCCGCAAACACGAACCCTATCATGCATTCCTAGGAGGGGAGGGTCAATCATGGGTCGGATAATGGGTCTAAAGGCACACGTACATCTCCTGGAAAAGAATGAAAAAATGCACGATCCTGGTAGTATTCAAAACCTTCATAGAACTCCTGCTCCCAAATACTTCCACGCGTTCCATCAAGGTCCACCATCTTGAAATGAAGAGTGTTATTGCTAGTGTCCCTGAAGAAGACTAGAGCGCCTTGTAGACCTGCATACGACCATTTTTGAGGGTCTGGATAGGCATAATATACACGTCCAAGAGCAGCATAGAAAATCTTATTTGCTGGAGCCGAGACGACTGATTTCACTTTGGCCTTCTCATCAGTGTTGAGTGTAGACTGAGAAGGCATCAGTGGCAATAATCGTTGATTATAAAATGCAGTGCCAGTACAATTGTCGTTTCAAAGAGAAATAGGAACAGAAACAAGCAGAATTGTAAGACGATAATGAATGAGTTAGAGCAAAGTTGAGAAAGACTTTCGATTTCACTGTGCCATGGACAGCATGTGACGTAGCGTGACCGCAGTCCACAGCCGTGACACCACTGTCAATCACGTGATTAACGCGCCGTGACCAGTCAGTAATTAAGCCACACCGTGTTTGCACTGACGCGTCCTTAAAATTCCCAACAGGATTGATCAGGAACTTGCGATCCCAGTCGTGAGACACAGAACCGTAACTTCGGGCATCATTTAAAAAAGGGGAATAAGGATGGCCGAGGACGACATTCTAAGATGTAAGAATTCAATTTCCAGTAGTGGTATTTTTATCTCGGCGCTGAAAATAACACGTACAGTGCCTATAGCTGCTGAAATGAAGAATGGCCGTCATTGATGCGTGCGATGAATTTCCCACTATTAACATCTCGTTATACGGATGTCGTACTAGATGGTACAGTTTCTACCAGGCATCTTCCGCGGAAGTAGACTTTTCTCAATTGGGACAACCTTTCTTTTACAGGATGTTTGCCCTCGGACAGATAATTATGAGCGCCACGACCACAACGACGTGGCTACGCCTCATATAGATATTTTTGTTTCCCTTGAACCAGTATAGCGTCATCAGTGTTATGATGGTTCCCTGCAGACTATGATCGGGGAAGAACTGAGAACAGCAGGAGCTTCCGACATAATCCCTCTTCAACGTTTGTTTCCCTGGAATTTTACAGCTTTGGACAGACTTGGAGTGGAGCGGAACACCTTACGGAATGCAATGCATTCCCTTCAAGCTGGCCGCAGATCCGAAGGTATAGAACATAAAGAAGCTTTCTCAATATCTTGAAGGATACCTCGATGGTGCACAGGACAGAAGCAAGATGGGTGATTGATAGTTCAGTGATCTTTGTTGTATGGGTGTTTCGATGGATGATTGTCCTCAAATCGGGCTGATCCCGGGCCCTGGAACGTATACTTTAAGAACAGCCTGAGGTGCTGATAAGAAGGCTGTAACGAAAAAGAGCTGAATACCATGAGTAGATTGTGTCGAATTCGCGTTCACATCATGAAAGGCTTCTCTTTGATGCTAGTTTACTTATCTCCACACTTTTCTCATGTTGCTCAGCAAGGATCATGCGGAGTATCCCGCACCAAATTATTGCAGTAATCGGCATTTATGAATGGAAGTAAACGCCATGTTGCATTCTTCAGCGTACATGAGTTACCAATCTGCGTGACAACAACATAAAGACCATACGGTCCCCACTTATGAAGCCCGAGGCCACGACCTGTCGGACAGGAGAAGATTATGTTTCAATGAAACGCATGTTCAACATGCATTCGGATAGAAACGCTGACGTTGAGTGTCCACTAGATATGAAGAAGGCATAAAGTATTGAGAAATTCGAAGGTCTTCCTTAGTTCCCGCACATGCACGGCCCTGCCGACGGAAGCAGGTCGAGTATAAGTGATCCACAGAAGTCATGTCTGTGACAATCATAGTGAACCAGCGAGAAGGAAACGGGTGAGGGGCTAAAAATACGCGAGATATATATTTATACGTGCTAAAAAAAGCGCGTTTATAATGGAGTGCCGGCGGAATCATAAAATTTGTGCTGGGAGATTTCATATGTGCATGAGAGTGCTTTAAGTCCCAGTTATGACCTTGTCTAACAAGCGATCCAATAAGGGTACCACGAATGACAAAAATACAATCATATAGCTTATAATTACAATCTTCAGATATTGTCTACCCATGAATCTCGGATGACGCTGCTGAACTTCGCATCCAATTCGGAGCCTTGTAATTGAATACATGGGAGGCGGAAATTTGGTATATGCTTCGTCGGTATCTGGGATGGTTGCTCATCCCGTGTTCCATCAGACGCAGGAAGTTTGAGAGATACATACCAGGTAACGCAAGGTTCAACGGGCATCGCAAAGGCCATACGTCTGGTCACAAGATTTTGCGGTCCGTTCAGATAGTTTTCAAAAGCCATAGATCCAATGCATTTTATATAATATGAATACATGTGTATTGAGGAATTGTGTGCCTATGCAATAGCTCAGCTGGTTCCTAAAATCCCGCCTGAGCAGCGGCCCGCTCTGCAATTGATCCCCTCGGCTCCCAGGCCTTGATGTGAGCGTGTTCACCTTTCTTAGTTTCATTTTCCTTTGAGGCTCCCCATGCGCCTCCGCCAGGGGTTTCGATCAGCAATTTATCTCTTTTGCCCATCCATACGGTGGCCTTCCCACCGATGTTGATTTCACGAGTCTTGCTCTCGTTTTGGTCGTCTAAGTCACCGTCCTCTTTACGCAACTGCTTGATCCAGGTATTGCGGCCGAGACCACCTGGTCCTCCTCCTTCCAACCCATAAGGTTGCCTAGTACGCCTCTACAAAATAGACTGAGATATGTCATATGATGTCGAGAATTAGATAACTTACTTCGGAAAGAATTGACACTTGCATGGGTTCCATAAACTCTATCTCGCGGACCACGCCTTCACCTCCGTGCCACTTGCCTACTCCAGCTGATCCGCTGCGCAATCCGAATCGATGAAGCATGACCGGGTATCGTCGTTCAAGTATTTCAACATCCCCGATACGCGTATTTGTGATATGCGTGTGCACCCCATCGGTGCCGTGCCAATTTGGGCCAGCTCCAGATCCGCCTGCAATTGTCTTCGGGAAGGATTTTCAGAGGCGTGCGATCGAAAGATATTGAAAGACAGAATCAATACCTCATAGTATCCCCATCCTGCGACACTTTTCCCGTCTTTATCTTTCCCCCCGGCTCCGAATGTGAGATTGCTGTAGTATTTTTGATGTAAGCGATGGTGAGCGAGTGTGAAAGGCGACACGTACTTTGTGCACCCCTGGCTAGCGGCAGCGGCGTGGAACGCTTTGAGAACTACGTCGACGATGCGCTGTGATGTCAGGACGTTGCCACCGCATACGGCTGCGGTGCGTGACGGCGATAACAGCGACTTGGGTGGAATCTTGACTATACGTTCCGTTATTGTCAATGCAATGTAGAATGCGAAAGACTTATACGCACTTTCGAGTGGAACAAGGCAACCCGCATTCAACGGGATATCCATGTCTAACATGGATCGCATACAATAGATAACAGCCGAGTGGACGACGGAAATGGGCGCGTTCAGATTTCCTCGGACTTCACATCCGGTCCCTGCAAAATCAAGAACCGCAGAACCTTCTGCTTCATTGATTTCAACTCGTAATTGGATCTGTGGGAGGTGAGTATTAGGGTGTTCACAGTTCTATTACATTGTGAGAGGATACGGGCGTACCGGAGAGCCATCATCAAGGTAGTCGACAGCGGAAAGAACATTGCTACCGGCTCGCTTCGCGACATCCTTGAGTAGATTTCGCACAGATACTTCGGCATTAGAGCGAATGTGATACATGTACTCTTGCACCGTCTCAAGCCCATAGTCATCGATGACTGGCACATCATTAGCCAATGAAGCATGGGTTAATAGAGCGATAATATCTCACTGGCATGAATAAGTTGAACTCCCTTGTGGTTTGCGGCAATTTGCTGTTATCAACCATGAATCAGGCTCGATAGTAGGCAAAACTTGTATTGGACGAACTGCCTTGAGATCACTCTCAACATCCCTGATATTGCGGCATCCCGAGCTGCCGGGATATTGACTTGGTCTGTTCACCATGTAGTCAACTAAACCGTTTCGGTCGAAGACTCCCCCATCGACAATCTTAAAGCTAACAATTTCGGCACCTTCCTCAAAGATATTCACGGAGGTGGGGGGCATGGATCCAGGAAGAATTCCGCCAATATCAGCATGGTGTCCTCTGGACGCCGTAAAGAATATGATTTCGTTTGTTTTTGAATCAAAAACGGGTGTGATTATCGTAATGTCCGGAAGATGTCTTTTGATAGGGTATTAGCTTATGCGGAGGAACATTAGAACTACTTACGAGCCACCAGCATGAGGAGAGTTCGTCATTAACACGTCACCCTCTTTAAGGCTCTTTCCATGCAGCTTCATCTGATATTTAACAGCACTGCTAGGAGTTAGTTCTAGCCGCACCCTATGTTGCTGAGGAGACTCACAAGCTCATGGAACCCAAATGAATTGGAATGAACGGTGCATTTGCAACCAAATCTCCATCGGGAGCAAACAGAGCACAAGAAAAATCAAGACGTTCTTTAATATTGGTACTGATTGAAGTTTGCTGCAAAGAACGACCCATAGCCTCCGCAACGCTCATGAAGCGGTTCGCGAAGAGAGTCAAGATGATTGGATCAGGTCCCTTGGTCGAGATACTCCCTGGAGAAGACTTGGAGGTAGACATGCTAGCAAATGGCGCGAATGAGGTCGACGTCGATAAGATCTCCTTTCTATATTCACAAATCTCTGTTCCGTGAGTTTTCCGAAGGATATTTGTTCACTTTCCGTGGATGGAGCGAGTTACTCAATGAACAGTATGTATAAGAAGAAAGATATGGCAAATTTGCTAACGCTGATAAAGCCTTCAGTCGCTGCAGTACCGACGGCGAAGGAGACGACGTCAGCGATGAGTTGGGGCGAGAGTTTTGCTTGCCGGTATCGGGCCGGGCCGAGTTTTGCTCACGCCTCTTCAACTAACTATCGTACTAGAGAAACAGTTTCACGCTTTGAACTCTCATTTGGCGGTGAACGCGAATAGCTTTTGGACAAACTTGCATCCGTGCAACTTCAATTTTGAACGATCTTTTCTTATAAATCTTGGATTGATACCAAATGGCCTCTACTTTGACGGAATACCTGGAATCACAAGAGAATCTTGTCAGAGAAGCCGCTCTTGCGCTCCCCCACCAGTTTTCGCAATGCACGTACCCCCTGGGGCCCCTCAGGTTTTTTTAGTGCTCTTTCGAAATTCAGACGCGTTAGATTGATGAGCTTCCTCCAAGGCAAGCCGTGTATCTCTGTACGACATGTCCAGAGTCTCGTGGCCTCTGTTCCGCTTGTTCAGTCGCCTGCCACACTGATCACGAACAAATCGAACTGTGAGCCCTAATTACATATGTTCTCGCTGAAAGTACGGTACGTTTGACCCCGCCTTTCCGATGGTATACCGATGTTTTAGATTTCCAAAGCGGAATTTCCGGTGTGACTGTCCAACTGTATCCATCACCCACGGATGCACCCTGCACACAAAGCTTGAAGAAGAAAACTTACAGAATGTTTATGGACAGAACTTCAAGGGTCAGTTTTGCCGGTGTGGGCGATCATATGATCCGAAAACAGAGAGGGAGACGATGATTCAATGTCTTTCATGTGAAGTCCGTTTTCTTCTAACTAGCATACGCAGGTGCCATATCTGCTAACGTCGACTTCCAAAGGACTGGTTTCATGAATCTTGCTGCAATCTACGGGAACGACCCAGCTCTAGGGAACCGTCTCCGGATCCTCATTCTGAGAACACGGGTCACGCTGAGCAAGCGAACGAGGATGCTCTCTCAGAAACTTCATCCTCGGGCCTTCCACCTCCTCTTATCTCTGGCTTCGAATATGAAAGTTTTGTGTGTGCATCATGCGTGTCGAAGGTGGATATCCTAAAGCGCTGGGCTGGAACTTATGGCGTAATGATGGTTGTGCGTAACAGTATGACCGATGGTTGGAGAATATTAGGCCGAGATTCATATTCCGAGAAAGCTGTTGATGTCGAGGGAGCAGCCGGATCCGCAGTTCCTGGCACTAAAAGACCTTTATCGCCTTCAGGAAACGATGTGCCGGAGGCTAAACGAGCCCGAATATCCCCGTCTTCTTGCCTTGCGCCAACCTCCAGCTCCATTGCCCAGAATATATACAAGCAAGATCCATCGACCGCTCTGGATCCTTCAATATCTTTAGGGACGGGGGACATATTTTTGACTGACGGATTTCGTCAACGGTGGTGTCATTGCAATTCTGTACGTTTGTCAATGTGCTATCCCCGAGCGTAACCATCTTACTGTACTTTAGTGTCTTCCGTCGTTGAATGCTAATTCGTTCTTATTAGAAGAAGAGGAGGTTTATGAACCTCCAGAAGATCCTGATTCTGGTGAGTTTCTCCTTCCACCGGCAGCGCCCTCCGCGCTCTGATCACAAGACGCATACTTCTCATATACTAACGAGATCCCTGTCATTCTAGGTCTGTCATTAGAAGAGTTGGGTATGCGTGCGCTAGAACGGATTCCGCGTGATCGAGCTATCGATGGCATCCATGCCTTCAATGAGATGCGGTAAGAGTTGTCTATATGTTTGATTGACATTCATCTGATGGGTACCTTCTAGAGACGACCTAGTAAAGTTTCTACGGCCGTTTGCACAAGAAGGAAAGGTAGTTAATGACGCAGATGTAAAAGACTTTTTCGCATCGTTGACAGAAGCCGCGAAGAGGGGTCGCAAATAAGGTGTTTTAGGTTTTGGTTGTACAAAGCTTACTGAACCTTGGAATGTCATTTGTATGTGTTTTAAATCTCTTGTGCTTTCGCAGTGATGGTTTTCAAGATTTTCTCATGAGATTCACAACTCCTTCAAGTATGTGAATTAATGGTTATTACGGTTTTCAAGAGGTGTCGTCCATGGACACTACATCATGGCGGGCTTTGCCTGAATGCAAATATTCATAATATAGGATATCTGCGCGTTATCACTGATATTTGGAAAAGATAGGCGCTGGCACTGTGGAAGGTATTTTCCTCTTCCATTGCTCTTTATAATTTTCTTCTACCTTGGGTCAACAGAACTGAATCTTCTCATCCTTTTCAGAATCACCCGCAAATAACTGACTCCGCCAAAGGGTTCCGAAACAAAGGAAATACGAGAGCTCTGATATTCTGATGATTCCGGGTCGTAAGCTGTACAATCTTCCCGGTCATTACTATACGGAAAATATGCGTACCCTTAATGCTATTGCTCCCATGGATCTATATTCGTCACCCCACCCACATCGCGTCTTATTTATTTTTAAATCAGGTACGACATAGCGCACTTCTTATTCCACTAACATATGAGTAAAAGTGTCCGTGTAATTCGCTCTTTCCCCTTCTGAGTGTGGAATAGGAATTCTCGTCAACGGCATGACCATGCTCGAACGATGTCACCAGCGTCAACTTCTAGTGTATCATATCCCCACGAACTTCTGTTGTAGAACCGCGGCTGTCCGGCATCCCACGCAAAGTCTACTAAATGCTAACGTTGGCCATTAAATGATACTGTTCGGATGCTGCCATACTGCAGAGTCAACCCGCTATCTTGTACAGCTACTTAGTTTCGTGATTCCCACAGGGGTGTACGTATCGTTGTACGACGCATGCCGTACTGCGGAATACTTCTACATTTTCTAGAGTTTACGCCGTCGCACCGCCGATTTAATGGACGGGTGCCGACAAATGACTGCCACGACTGAAGGAGTGTCTAAATAAGATGCTATGAGCAAATCATTCTGATGCAGAATTCTGCTCTTATCGTCTTTATATTTACAAACGGTTCATTTAATAACAGCATATGATTGATCATTGGGTCACATTTATTCCTACATTCCATTTAGATTACGATGATGCGAAGATAGATAATGATAAATAGTGGGTATAACCCCTAGAAATCGGAAGTACACCCATACGATTTCTAAGAGTTGACGTTGGTGTGATAGAATGTAAAGAAGGTTCCTAACGGTCATTTCCCCTGCACAATCCTATTCCAAATCCTATAGCATGGCTTGGAACTGGTCCACTTCGGGGATTGCGGTGCCAGTATAAACTGGCAAAGCAGCCAGATACGTTTTCCACGAAGCGTCGGAGACTATCGGCGCGGTGACATACTTGTCAATATCCAGTTCAGCCAGGAACGATGCTAGACGAGGTAACATAGATGACACGGCTGTATCCTCACGTATGCGTTGAGTTATTCTTGAGATACCACCTTGCTCCGAGTACCATGCCGAGTCCTGGCGTATGACTGCGCATTCATACACGTCAAGGATAGGTTTCGGTAGACCGGCCTCCACTGCGGCGGAGTATGCGAGAGCGTGTCCGATGGCTTCGATGACATGTTGCGATTGGGGAAGTATGAGTGAGTTGAAAGAATCACTGCGATGTTCGCACTTCAGCGAGACGAATAGCTGCATGTTTTCGTCCAAGAGAGAGACCGCATGCCTGGCTAGAAGCGACTCGCTTGAGTCTGGAAGTGGCACTTCGTATCGTCCAAGAAGCAACTCTGAGAATAGCCTGATGCAAAGCGTCAGAACATCGCCTTCCGCGATGATAACTCCTTTGCCGTCGTTCTGTTAAGGAATGTTTAGCAATCAACAAAGGCGAATTGCATGTCAGAAGCTTACCTCTATTCTTGCCATATAATTTTGCTCGAATGTCCCTTGAGCTCCACAGCGCTCGGCCAGTTCGGAGACGCATCGCTGGAAATGACGACAGACGGTGGTTTTGACGATGACAGACATTGCGTGTCGGATGCGATGATCTACACCCTTGTCCATTGCCTGCTGAATGGCAAGAGGGAACCAGTTGCCCATGACCATCCCGACTGCAGTTGCGTGAACAATGGGCCATTGCTGAGTCCGGAAGGTGATGATAGGAGTGGGTTCGTTGCGCTTCCCAAGGAGACAGCGATGCATGGAATATTGACCAGCTATGTAAGCGACTGATTTTATCGCTGAAATCCAAGGTGCCGGAACGGCCAGAGTACCTAGTTGAATTCTCCATATTTCGTTCCACCACGCTTCCAGAGGTTGCGAAGGTGTGGAGAGGTCGAAGATGTCGTCAGCGACGAGGGCGCTACGGGGTAGATGGACATTATCAAAGCGAGTAATGGAGAAGTCGAGAGGCCCAGTCCCACTTCGAGGGGGGAGCCTGATAGACTGAACACCACGGTACATTTCCCGTTCATTGCATATAGGTACAGTAAAGAAACGACAGCCACGATCTTCGCCCTCCACTATCATGCGCGCCATAACTAAAGCAACTTTAGGAATGCCAAACCCAGGTGTCGAGGCTGGCATAAACCTAACAACGCGTTAGAAAGAGCGATAACGGCTGAACGAAGAGAAGCTCACTTAGCCGCTTCCTCACGAGGAGTGTTGAGGATGAATCCATCCTTGGTTTTCGTAGCAGTCGTTTCGATATTATAAGCGTCCAAGCCGTGTCCTCGTTCTGTCAAAAGATATATACCGACGGTGTCAAAACGAAGTAGACGATCAACTAAGGGTCGGAAGTCGGGGCGCCTTTTAAGATGTCGAGAAAGGGTCCCAATAGTCAATCCAATATGTGCGGCTAGAATAGTGAACATGGCAATGTCAAGCGAACAGATCGGATCGGTCATGAGCTGCCAGAAACGCGGTGAACAGAATTGAACATCCGATGCAGTCAGACCTAAATAGACGATGACGAATGAGTTGGAGTGCAGTTAAATGATAGTAGTTGAGCAACACGAACGATATGTCTGCATCACGAGGCGTGCTCTCTGATACGATATAGAGACGCGTTCATCAGCAGAAAGGAGTTCAACTTTCGTTTGGAAGAGCGGATGAAGGTAGAGTTGGTTGTCCATGGATAACTCAGGGAAGATATGATCTGACCGGATGGTAGAACTTTTGGATGCTCTTTTATGGGCCTTGGCCGCATAAGCGGTTTCTACATGGGCACCTCCGCAAAACTTATTTTGTCAAATGAAGCACTACGGCTCCAATCATCTGAGTAGTATTTCGATCCCAAGAAGATGTCACTGTTTAGAAGTGGGGAATCCAGAAGCCACATCGGGTTGTAAAGACGGCAGTATTCCCAGATGCCACGAGGACACCAATTTGCCGAAGGAGATATCGACTTTGAGAGATCGGGGGGAGCTCTTGCGCTGGAAATGGATCTCAAAAACAACTCATAAACATGTGAGGGAAATGACCTTCGGATGTCGTAAGAATTTGTCAGATAATTCGCAGCTAGATGATCGCTCAAAGATCAGATTCCGGCAGGATAACGACACAACGGTTGAGAACCCGACGCCCGATTTCGTTACTTGCCAGAACGGTAGGGGACACAAAGCTTGAAGAGCTTTAAGTCCGCGAGTTTCGGTGCGTGCCTCCTACATTCGATAGTTTTAGACAGTCGTCGCTTTTTAACGAGTTGACCATTAGAGTCAAGGCTGATTAACTTTTGAGGTGGTGTTTAACATTAATGGAAAGGAAGGTGGAGTAACCGTGAAGTCCTTAGATTGGCTAACGAATGTACACAAATCACGGAGCTGCACATGCCTGGGGTTTTCTCGCCGTTTTCTACCAGGGAAGTTCTGAGGCATCCGATGGCCTGTCTTTTGCAGTCAGATAGGCACAGGCTCAAATATAGCGAGATGAAGATGAGACCGTAGATCGGATTCTGGGAAATTTCGCCGCGATATTGTTTGAACTAGCGGCGTGTAAATTCCATGGCGTCACTACAGGAAGTGTGTAGTTTCTGAGAGGTAGACAGGCGGACATGCTGGTCGTGGATGTTGTGGGGGATGGATAAACTAATTCCCACGCTTCAGCTCACAGCACCTCTGTGAGATCGGACTCCGGTACCCGTGTTCCTTCGAAGCACGTCTGCCGACCTCAATCACTAGAATGTCTCCACACCGTTGAACGTGGGTTTTATAGTCGGCAAACCACGTATTTCCAGAATACGCAAATACTGAGAGTAGCCCCCTTGGGTAAGCATTCGGTTCACTGACTGTATCATGTAAATCGCTCAAAATGACTCTTCCATGAATTCATTCAAGTTTTATAACTTTTTTGGAGCGGCTCTCCTGTTCCATCACCACATGCCCCATGGCATTCCGGGCTTCTTCCGTGGAAGGATTGTTGGATATTTTTTCCGCGCACATTCCTAGGCCTTCAGTGCGCATTTCATGCCTACCAACGTCCACCACAAATCTCGGTGGCCGCATTTGTTTTTCGGCATTTCCAGTGGTGAAATATTTCATCCGACGACATTGCTGGAACAGAACACTTGACATTGGCCTATTTACATACGTCAGATCTCAGAAGTTGATACAAAGTAACGCTTCATCCGGACCGACTTGACAACTTGACCTGGCATACTTAATCGCGTCAGGAGGGGATGATTCAGACCACGTCCACTGTTATTGATGAATTTGATGCACAATAGTGGCTTTAATTTGATAGCCAAAACCTCTCGTCACAACTATTCGACTAAAGTATGGTTGGAAATGAGAGAAATTTGAGCTTAATGTTGCGGTGCTGAGGTGGATCCAAGCCTTCGAACGACCGGCACAGGACGGCATGGGGACTTTCCGAGGTATCTTCGTGGCGTCTTTGGTGATCCCCTCTGTTTTTATCTTTGTACTGTCTGCTGATCCTATGTGATGAGAATTTAGGACGTTTATAACTCCGTACCAGGTGTCATAGTCTATTTTTGGGTCAGAAGTTGTTAGCCGGGCCATGGCCGTCAGTGGAGACATGGGAATGTTCTAATTGTAGGTCTCATACACGCTGGCGGTTGGTGGTAAGTGCTGCTACGACATGTGTTAGGGGGTCGGACACTCACCCTAACCATTCTTTACTACCCTGATCATGGGCTCACCAGAGATTGAGGGCAGCATCCAGTCCCACTACGGAACGTCGAGCACAGGAAGTAAAGGACATGAACGACGTTCGCCTTCAGGCTCTCGAAAGGAAGACATCGAGTCCACATCTTCCCCCGATCGTGCACTCGATTCTATGCCACCAACACCTTTAGAGTTTCCTGAAGGGGGGTTACGAGGGTGGCTGACAGTTATCGGAGGGTAAGCGGGGAAGTCTTTAACTGTCGAAAAAGCTTTTTATGACGCTCTCATAGGGCCTTGATAACATTCTGCACATTTGGTGTGGTACAATCTTTCGGCGTATATCAAGACTATTATACGGTCAATCATAATTTCGTCATCATTCGTCTTCAAAGTAACTGACACATAGAATAGCGTGTATCATTGAACGAGCATACTCCGTCACAAATCAGTTGGATCGGCTCTGTACAAGTGTTCTTTGTCTTTGCAATTGGTCTTCCAGCTGGAAGACTATTCGATGCTGGTTATTTTCATCACTGCGTCATTTCTGGATCTTTGCTATACACATTCTCGTAAGTGCTATTTATTCATATATTATTTGCGCTGCACTCACAGGTTGGGGAAGAATATTTATGCTATCTCTCGTCAAACCTCATCATTATTATCAAAATTTTCTGGCGCAAGGTGTTGGGATGGGAATCGGAATGGGACTGATGTTTCTACCATCGCTCACTGTGACAACGCACTATTTCCGCCTGAAAAGATCCTTAGCTATGGGGATTGTTATTGCAGGTAATCATAGAGTTCGCACGATAATTCATTTGTTGAGCAATTTGGTTAGGTTCAAGCATTGGAGGATGTGTGTATCCGATTCTCCTCAATAACGTCTTTCAAACATCTGCAGGATTTGCCTGGGGCGTTAGGTTTAGAATATATTTATTATCCTAATGTAAAACTTACGAAAATCCTTCAGAGCGGTTGCATTTTTGGATATGGGAATGCTTTTGATTGGCAACCTGCTCATGCGAACGAGGCTACCACCAAAGAAATATCAAGGGAATGAAGGATCTAGGATACTCAAAGAAGTGGTCACAGATGTGCCATATTTGATCTTTATGCTCGGGGCGTTCCTCGTAAGTCCAGAAATGACACTCAAAAATATATAAGACTCGTACTCAATCTACTAGCTATTCTGGGGGATATTCGTTCCATGTAAGTCCGTTGCTTTTGATCGTCTATTCAATTTTTGAGCTTGGAACTTTCTTTAGTCTTCTATCTACAGTTGTATGCGGCGAAACATGGAGTCAGCCCCTCGTTTACGAAATATTCTGTACGTGCCTCTCATCATACTCCGCATATAGCGGGAAATATTTACCTTTTTCTAGATTACAATCATGAATGCAGCCTCAATATTTGGGAGAACGGTACCAAACTTCTTAGCCGACTATTATGGTCCTATGAACGGCAAGTCTCCCATTTTAGTTCAGCATCTTCATACTTTTAATCTTGTTGGCAACTGTAGTTATCATTATCTCAGGCACAGTCTCCGCCGGGTTGATTTTCGCGATGTTTGGCGCCACAAGTGCGGGAGGAGTAGCTGCCTTTGGTATATTCTATGGATTTTTCTCTGGTGGAGGTAAGCCAAGTCTTTTACATTTATACAATGATAATAATGAATGCAACTCAACAGTTGTATCCGTTGTTACGCCTGCTGCGAGTCGCTTTGTAACACATGCCGATCTATCTGACCTAGGGTGCGAATTCTTGATCAATGTTCCTTTAACTCTCTTAAATTTAATTATACTTCAGAATCCGTATTGGATTATTATCTTTCACGTTAGCGTTTTCTCTTTTGACTGGAAACCCAATCGCAGGTACACTCCTTTCGCCGCCAGCGTACAAATGGAGTCATCCCTTGATATTTGCTGCTGTGAGTCTTAACATATGATCCACTATCCCAATCCGTTCAACTAGCCCTTTTAGGTTGTTGTTTTCGCCGGTGCGCTGTGTAATGTGCTGGTGTGGAAAGCAGTAGCTAAGCGAAAGGGTACAAAACTCATCTAATCGTACGGACTGTAATGGCTACATTAACACTACACCCGCTTGAGAACTCATGATGTTTCGCACCTCCAAGGTACTTATACTTTGTAAAGACGAGCTACGGCATTGACGCTTGTAAACGTTGTACTTCTATTAGTTTGTTACCTCTAGGAGATAGTGAATAAACTTTCAAATGTCACCATTTAGTACTAAGTTACGCCACAAAGACACAGCATATTTATAGCTCATGACATATTTACTCATATCGGAAATAGCCGCTGTGTTTGTTTTATCGGCCATGGACAAACCTATGACTCTGTGTAACTCTATCTTGACAACTAGTTTCGCCCCTAACACTTGAGGCCTCCATTCACTTGAGAGAAGTCTAAATTATCAAATTATTCACTGCTGGATGATTTTATTCTCATAGTCTTATGTGACGGCGCATTTGCAAATCAGTGATGAAGGATCATTCGGATTCTCCAAGGATCAACTCTTCTGGGCGTGTCCTCACACGGTCATGTAGTTTTTTCGGGAATCCAACGAATGGCCGTCTCTCAGCACATGCGGTTCAATGGTGTGGTTATCATTTTGACTATAATCCATAATGATTAGTGATGTGATGGTTTTTGCTATTTCTGGGGACGCTTTACAAAAGAACTGTCATCGTGCGCATGAGCGCTCGAGACACCTCACCATCCTTCCGCACCACCACCACCACCTCGCCGAAACGCCGAAACGCTGCTCATCCGTCTACCATGCCTAGTCCGAGTTGTTGTAATACAAGTGCTGCAGATCTGTCCTTGAATATTGTTGTTGTGGGGGGAAACATCGCGGGTATGTCTTCATTTCATAAAGAGGCATAGGAAACCATTAATATAAGACAGGTCTTGCGACGGCATATGCTCTGAAGAAGGCGGGACATAAAGTGCTTATCCTGGAGAAAAGCAACGGAATGGCTAGGGTAGGTGGCACCACTATCAGTGCAACTGTCAGTGTTTAACCCTATTTTATGTTTAGTGTCCAGGAAGCGTTCGGTCATTCCCAGCACTTTTCCCACCCACCTAAAGACTTATCGTGTATCCATGTTATTTAGATCCACACCAAATATGACGAAAATCCTGGACAGATGGGGCTTAGGACCTGCCCTGGTGAAATGCGCCCATAAGTGCGAGAAAATTGTGTTTCGAACCGGTAACTTAGAGCTCTGCACTAAAGACTTCAAGTGAATGACCTATGCTTATTTGTAGGGAAAACTGGAGATTTAGTTGCGGCGATGATATTGAACGAGGAATTTATGCACGATATCGCAGCTGATTTCTTTCTACTTCAGGTCAGTATATCATTTCAAATTTCATAGTCAGTAAAATGAACTTAAACCGAGCTTAACCAGCACCACGACCTTTACACCATGCTATATGAGCTAGCGCAAGAAGTTGGCGTAGAATTCAGATTCGAATGCAGTGTCACTTCAGTTGATTCGACCTCGGTGTCTGTGACTGTGGAAAGCGGGGAGCGACTGTTTTGTGACGTTATTGTCGGCGCTGATGGATATAAAAGCATTGTCCGGCCAATTGTCACAGGCGAACTGAATAACCCCCAGGCATCAAATTCGGATTCTGGGGAATTAAATCTATCGTTCATAGTTCCTGCAAGTAAAATGAAACAACATGAAGACCTTCGCCCTTTTGCGAACATGAAGATGGGTGACGTGAGTTATAATCATCAGTGTTCAATATCGCGCGGAATACTGACTCTGATCGAAGTGGACTTCTTGGATGGGTGATGGTTATATTTTACATGGCGGCTTCTCGGTAGGTTTAACACGTCTGCATTTTGCGACAGAAATAACAAGCTTTATAGGGAGAAGGGCGCGATTTTACAGCGACAATGGTGTATAAATTTCACAATAATTCAATATATCGAGCCAAGGGACATGAAAATGATCAAAGTCCTCTCGCACGGTACAGTATTGACCTACAAAAATTCGAACCAAAGTGAGAAGCCATTTCTGGCCATAATCTAAATTCATATGTACTCATTTCTTATATAATGCAGAACTCGCAAGCTTTTGAGCCTTGGGCAGCTAGTGTTCTCTCGCGTATACAGACCTGATACCGGCCCAGAGAACGTCGTATGTGAAGAGAGTAGAGTGACACTTGTTGGAGACGCCGCACATCCGCTAATGGTAAGACAGCTATTATCTCACTATTTTCATGAGCATAATTTTGTTTCAGCCGGTTGGAAATATTAATGCTGCCACAGGGATTGAAGATGCCCAAACCCTGGGATGCCTCTTCTCGCGGCTTAAAACACGAAGTCAAATTTCGCAGCTGCTCAACGCATACGAAGATATACGTCAACCACGGTCCAGATTTGTTCAGGATGCCGATAGAGGCCAGCATGATTTACTGAGTCTTCCAAGTGGTCCTATGCAAGAGCAGCGGAACGCAATATTACGGAGTGCGATGGTAGACGAGGAGAAGGGGGGGCATATGGACGAAGTAATCTTTCGGGAGGTGTGGGGGAAAGAAATTGCAATATACAGTTATGACGCGACAGAGCAGGTGGATGATTGGTGGACGAAATGGGGCTCGATGCTCGTCCGCGGTAGTACAAATGGAGCGTCTCATTCAACGAATGTCGAGGTTTCGATATCAAGGGCGGGGTGGTGAGTACATGCGTGGATTAAGTGGCGGCGGGAGGTTTCGTAGGGTTTGCCGGTATTACGGACAGTGCATCGCCGGATTTATTTATTCTCAACGGATCTAGAAGAGAATGTATGAGCACCTGAATTATGAATATGTATTCTGCATAATACCATTCTTGCTCCCTTTGTCCGATTACAGCTTCCGGGAGGGGGCGATAATAGGTCTGCGTCCGTTTAAACCTGCCTCCGATTGAAGCGAGGCTTGATTTTCGTGATCTAACTTCGTTGTCATCATGATTCTTAATAAAGCGGGCTTCATAATCAGGTCTGAGAGTTATTCTATATAAGTTGGAATGAAAAGTTCAATACCAAGCCGAACTTAGAAGCAAGATCTTTATACAGCCAATGTCCGGGAGATTAGGGAATTAAAAGGCGGAAAAATATTCTTTTTAGATGTGCAATAGCCATCACCACAGCTCTGTGAGAGAAAGTATTCAAAAGCTCTATTTCAGGTACGGGTAGGATGGGTAGTTAATTAAGCTACACCTGCTCCAATCGAGTCCAATGAGACCCACTGACCAAGAAGTGTTTTCATTATTTCTGATATGACGGACCGCTATAAGAGCTAGAGTTACTGCGGAGAACGGAACATGAGGTTGATTGTTCACGTGAGTTCTATGATTGGGTTAAATGAGAAGCATGAGAGTTCTCGTACAGAAGGAATCAGAGTTATCGCGGTGGGCATGTTTGATTCGAGCTCGTTACGGTGTCTAACAAGTACAATTCATCGTGGCGAATGGATGGATGGAGCCACATGCAAACCCATATGGGTTGTTGGCGATTGTAAAGAGGATCTATCCGCACAAAGTAATAGCGATTGAAGAGCAAGTCCGTCAGACACAATACATCATGTCTGCAAACAGCCAGACTCATCCATGGAAGTAAATAAGACATAATATGTACGCTATTTAGGGCATCAGTGATCCCAGACGGTGTCAGAGCGAGAAACGGGTTGTGTGCGGTTCCGGTGCATGATGCATCCTGTCCGCTCAATTCGCAGCTGAAAACATTTCTGGTAGGTAGATAAGAAGCTTGGGATGCGATAAAGAATCCGAGATGTCGGTTAAACTTACATCAGAACCACTAGTAGAAGTCATTCTTGTAATGTTCGAGAGTAGACGTTCGGCAAGCAACTGGAAGTGTGAGAGTGATGCATGCGTAGGTTCATCGTCCGAGTTATACGTAGAGATAATTGAGATGCGTCCGAAATGATGCCGCGATGAACCTCATGCCATAATGAATGACACTGGGGCCTAGTGATAGCTAGTGGGGGTTGATATGTATAAGTTTAAGACCAAAGCTTAAGTACCGTCAATACTTGAAATTCAAAACAGCAGGAAAACGATGCGCAGGCAAATGCTCGGTAGAGCACGATTAAAGTCTGTAAGAAAACTAAGAAGCACTTAAGACGGAACATTGTCCCTTAATAACCATATCATCTAAACCACGCGACAAGGGATGTGCATTTCCCCAGGTTCGAAATAGGATACTGATATGGAAGCACAAGCGGAGATGCCCATAGAGATAGAGGCTAATGGTTAGGTATCCGGGTACCTGATCTGCATTTTGACGGGTTTGACCGTGGAATGGACCGCCAGTAGATGCATGGTGTTCACGACAGCAAAGAATTTTTTCCAGGCAGTCGAATTGCTCCAAAGGATGCGGGTCATGGGCACCGAGATCGTTAACAAGAGATAGGCTCCGTACGTGCCACGAGACCACTGTCTGTCCACTTCGACGTTTTCCTTCTCTTTGGAATCGTTTTGCATGTGCGCGACCTCCAGCTGACAACATAGCGCTTATTACGTGGCTTCGAGTTGAGTATAAAAGTATTGATTTGGCATGAGAACTTCAAGGCAGGCAGAGCGGAACGAACAAGAGTGCAAGCTGTTGTAGACGAGTTACGGATAATGTAGTAAGTTGTTAGTAGATATATGAATTATTTTTTGATAATATGCCGCAATATTCTATGGAAGTGGTGGATGAAGGTGAAAAGGAGAAGCAGTGGTAAGCGGAAGTACGGCCCGGCGTGGGTTGACGCGTGAAGCGGTCACGTGAAAGTTGAACTTGACGCGATTTGATCAACTGACTTGGTTTGGTGGCTTGCAATTTCATTCTTCTCTTGACTTCATTATCGTTCTCAAGTCTCTTAACAATCACTGTACTATTCTACAGAATATTACGAAATATCTCTGAATATCTCAGTCCTCCCTACGATGGGCGACATCACGGCGCTACCGCCGACGTCAGTGACCTTGACCTCGCTGTTGAACTCACTACACACGCATCTGCAGACCCAAACACAACTGTTGCCAACCTTGCATGCACAACTGGGCCTGCCACCGACTGCATTGGAGGATGAACTACTCGCGCTGCAACAAGAGCTCATGCAGAGTGTCGAGAAGCAGATAGAGACTCGGAGGAAGCAGGTGAACCAGTGGATGGAGAAGTGCGACGCAGTTGAGAACGAGTGCGTACGCTATTCGAAGGCGTTGGGTGGAAACATCAAAGCCACAGGTAGCAGTGTAGGAGAGCTGAGGAAAGAGATGGTGCTGCCGAGGAGATATGAGATGGTGTCAGAATATCAGGAGAAATTACGACAGGTGAGTGGCTGGATTATCAAGTGTAGGTGTGTGCTCATAACCCTGCATTAGTTGTACCATACAAAGCTTGAGCAGTTGACGACGCTCACAAACCGCTTGAATGCCCTATCCAGAACATTAGGGCCAGATTATTTCGCTCATGATATCGTCGAGCCCACACCAGCAGCAGGGGAGAGTGGCCAATACCCGAGTCTAAATCGTGATGTCACACCCGAGCGTTTCTCAAAGCTCGAAAAGGAGCTTGTACGAGGCAAAGCTGAAGTGGTAAGCCTTAATCGCATCCCTTTGATCGGAAACTGACGTGCCGCCCAATCTACAGACCAAACGACTACATCAACTATCAGGTACTCTGGTCCAAATAGACTGGCTCTACACCGAACTCGGCATCACCCCTCCAACTCTCGACGATCTCCCATCCTCTTCCTCGAATTCATTCATAGCATGCGTCTCCAGCAATGTAAGCACTTCATCCCACCCCGGTGACCCCTTCCTTGCGTCGACACCAACACCAGCATCCCGCGCCATCTCGATAACACCTCTTCTGTTCCGTGAAGACATTCTGCCTACACCTGAAGCAGACTATCAACGTATCTTTGCCAAGTTCGTTGCTCGCATGGAGGAGGCGGACGATGAGTCGCTTCCGGAGACCCAACATGTGCCGATTGGGCTAGAGAATGTCGATCCTACCCCGGGATTGCTCTCATGGGCAGCAGCGTTGCATTCTTCACTCGAAGATACGAAACGAAGACGAGAAACACACATACAGGCGATGTACGATCAGCTCGAGAGTCTGTGGAAGCGGCTAGGCGTGGATGAGGTGGATATGGATGCATTTGTTGAAGCACATCGGGGGAGCACGGAGGAGACGGTTAGGGAGTATGAGGAAGAACTGGAGAGGATGCTCGAGTTGAAGAGAGAGAGGATGGGGACATTTGTGGAGAGCGCGAGGGAAGAGATATTGAAGCTGTGGGATGACTTGATGGTTGGCGAGGAGGAGAGAGCGGATTTCCCACCGTTTGCTGATGGTATGTTTCGAATTCGTCTTGATGTCTCTTGGGTCAAGCTGACTTAAAGTGCTGGTGTAGACGAGTTTACTGAGGAGCTCCTTACAATACACGAAGATGAGATCCGAAGACTGAAGGAGGAGCGGAGGATCAAGGCTCCGCTTTTGGCTGGGATCAAGAAATACTTTGAGATTTGCGAAGAAGAGAAGGAGCTAGCTGCTGCTGCTTCGGATCAGAGCCGATTACTTGGTCGTGGGCCTCGAGATCCCGGAAGATTGCTAAGGGAAGAGAAGATGCGGAAGAGGGTGTCGAAAGAGAAGCCAAGGGTGCGTAATTTTTACATACGAAAGCATTAAGTTCACTGACGATGTTGTTCACAGCTCGAACAGGACCTGCTTGCATCGATCCCCGCTTGGGAAGAGGAAGCTAGGCGCCCTTTCCTTGTCCATGGAGAAAGCATCCTACAGCTTCTTATGGAGACAGTCAGCGCCTCGGAACAAGAGAACAAGCGCAAGCCCGCCAGAGCCGGTTCAGTACCTGTACGCTCAACGACCCCAGTAAACTCAACGCACAGCTATGTCCCCGGTGCAAAGACCGGTGTTGTCACGCCTGCCGTGCGGCCTGGCTCGTCGATGTCGCATTCGGTGCCTAATAAGCGACAGAAACTCGGGGAGAACAACCACTCAAATGGACATACGCCGAATTATGCACCTGCGCATGGCGGTAGAGCACCGCTTGGTGCTTATAGATGTGGGAACGGTGTGAACGGGAGATCGGTATCGCCGACGAAGTTACCTAGCAAGACGCCTGGGAGCGCTACGTCCTCTTTACCGAGACCGACGGTTGCGATGCCTGTTCCCCGCCCTGGAACGCAGCATCATGCGTTGGGACATGGGAGGGTGCCTAGTGCGTCTGTGTACTCCGCTGGGTACACTTCAACTACTGCTGCTGGAGGACGGAGTATATCAGCAGCGTATGGCCGATATCCGAGTGGAGACTCGACAGCGGGGTATGGAAGGTCTGCAGGGAGTGTAGGAAGCACGGTTATGAAGAAAGCGACCAGAGCAAGGAGGGAGAGCTTCAAGCCTCGACCAAGTGCAGATGCGTTGGACATGGGGAGAAGTGTGATAGGTGCTGGAGGGACAAGGTGGACGGGTGGTTTTTCGGGATGTGTAAAGGAGGAGGACGAAGAGTACTGAGCGTTGAATTGAGTGGACATGTCATGAGTTACGACCTGTCACGATTTCTCTTTTCTTTTCTTTCCTTGCTTGTTACTTTATTTTATTACCTTCATTTTCGACGTTCAAACACCACGTTCATTTGTATTTCTAGTGGAAAATAGTAACAAATTCAGTGAACGGAGACCTACCGTCATGAGCACCACAAACTTACATTCCTACGGACCGAGAACTTTAGCAGTATTAAGCTGTAGGCATTTATGTTATATTGTGCTTATTTCATGAAGAACATAAACCATCTTCCAAATGAAGAGGAGCATTCATTGAGACACGCAAACAGAATGCTGCAAACAGAATGCTGCAACGGAGACATACCAGCATGGAGCATTTAATAGGTAAATGCTGTGGAAGTTTAATGCCATGAAGACGTGTAAGCACTCACTGTCCGGTCTTCCATGTACTTGCGAACAGACTTGAAAATGAAGAACTGCGGGAGGTAGTGAAAGTAATTGGTATAAATGCGAGTAATTGATAATGAGATCAATCAGTAACGTTGAATACGGTTCTCATAACATGATCTGGCTTCCTCCCCGTGTGTTTGATGAACCCCAGGTAATCGAGCTCGTGAAGAGCTCGCATGAACCTTGCCTGAACTTCAACCTTCCATTTTTCTTCATCATCCTCGTCCGCCGAGACTTGCTTCTTCTTTCCCTTTCCGTTCGCACCTATCTTACTCCGTGATCCTTTGGCAGGTACGTCACCAACGTTCTTGAGCTCCTCTTTTTGCGTATCTAGGACGGCTTGGAACGATTCCAGCCAATCATAAATATTGATCATTTTTCCGCTATCCAGGTAACGTCTGAAGAGAATATTGGTGTCGGGAAGTTGCCATAAAGTCTCAGTATCTTGTTGGGCATCGTTCTCTGCTAGACTACTGTCTCCAAATTCAAGCGGACGGAGAAGACCAGACAGTAGTGAGGCTCGCACAGATGGGTTTATGACCTGGAGAAATTTGAGTATACCGCGCTTGAAAGACTGTATATGTGGTGTTACCTCTGAAGGAAATGTTGAATTTCCAGTATACCAAACATCCCAGAGCAGACTTTCGTCTAAAGGCAGAATGAGGTCGCTAGAAACAAAGGAAGCATGTCTGGCTAAAACAGATTATACGAAGAATACAGAAAACTTACTTGAGATACTCAATCAACCATTCACCGAACTCAGAAACCGCTTCCTTTCCAGCCGTCGAAGCGTCATCATCATTCTTCGGTAACGTGTTACGAAGAAAAATGATTTTCGTCCAGGCTGCTTCCACCTGAACGCGAACGTGTGTAGGCATGTCACGGAAATACGGATGAAGTTCATTCAATAGTGAATGTAGTTGCTGCACTTTAAATTTCCTATGCAGATAATGACTTTTTAGGCTTGAGGCAGATATAAGAACAACATAGGCTTACTTGACCATAGTTCCCAGATACTTAACATCACGAGTGAGATTTCCTCTCAAAGCGTCCACCATGACGTCGCATAGCCCAGATCCTGTTGAGCCTTCATCCCAATTCAAACCTTTATAGCCTTGTTTCGTCATAAAGCCTTGTATAATCAGGAGGATCCTGAAACCGAGACGGAACTTCAAGGAATGCACGTAGAACTGCGCTCGTGTCTCATCCATCAGCTTGACAAGCGAAGGAATGGACTGTTCTTGCCAGTCTGAAGCATCGGTGGAAGAGGGAGACTGTTCAGACGGCGCGAGTAATCGAGTGAGCAGGGCGTCGAGTAATGAGAAGGCATCAGCTTCGCTAAAGTAGTTGACGGAAGGCGTTTCGAGTACAAGCAGGCTCATTGGTTCAGATGTGAAGTGTTTTAGATATGAAATCTATCGAATAGTGAGTATGAATATGATGATAGGACTAAGATTCGTGCCTGTAAGGTTGTAATGAGGCCATCTATTGACGAGTTATACCGAGTGAAATAATCCATGAGGTATTCCAGGATAGCAGGCCCGATGAAAACACAAGGCTCAAATTCGATGTCGAAGAACGTCTATATAGAACCAATTAACGAAAAAAAAATACAAGTGTAGGTCATTATATACCTTAAGCAAAACCTCTTCAAGAACTTTTGGGCCTGAAGGAACAACACAATGTGTAATTCGGAGTAGAGAAAGAGTGGAGTGAGGATAGGTAGTTTGCAGATACGATGGTATTGGTGGCGTTGATAACAATAGTATGAACACCAAGGGAAGCTGCAACGCTTTACCACTGCACGATAGAGATATGAGCGAATAAGGAAAGAAGGGCGAAGGCACGTACCTGAGAATGTAGAAGATATCCTGCATAGTGGCTGGATCGAATTGTTCAAAATCATGTAATATGAGGACCAGCTTCGGCGGTGCAGATGAGTAAGCTATCACTGCGTATCAGCAGGAAAAAACAGAGAATAGACGTGTTATACGCGTACTAGCAGTTTCTTTCAATGCCTTATACCAAGCCACAAGCAGATTGATATCGAAATTTGCAAGAGATGTCGCAGGTCTGTGTTTAACTACTCTTTATAAGAATAAATGTAGATGGGAATAGACAAACACGTACCTTGATCTAGCCCAGAGTCTCTTTCGATAAACCCTGTAATGATGGCCTTCATTCCGTTGGAAACATTGGCACAATCACTGGGATGAAGATGCACAGCGAATGTCGAAGCTTGACCTTCTGACACGCCTGCATCAACTTCAAGGCATTTGGAGACGTCATTTAGGAAAGAGGTGCTTCCAGAGAGGTCTAGTAAGGTGTTAGATGTGAGATTGAACTAAAACGACAGTGCAGCGTACTGGTGACACAAAATACAGGAAGTTCAGGATATGGAAGACCAGGAAGAACTTTAGAATATGATTCTTGTACTTGCATTGCGACATCAGACACGACAGGAGCATGTAATGTTTTCACAATACTCTGCAATTCTAGTTCGTCAATGGTGGAAGCTTGAGGGAAGTATGACGTACCTGCACTCTAGTCAAACATTTATCCCAAGCAACTCGATACGCTTTAAGCCGAAGTTCATGACCATCTAAAAAATCTCTCTCCTTCAAAGGAGGTGCAGGAAATGGTATATCGGATGGTGTATCGCTATCATCGTCTGTAGAACTTTGTAAATCGATAGAACTGAAGGATTAGCTTCGAATAACACGTACCGGGCCCAGAATATGGGATATAAATTGTCGTCTATTCATAGTGGTATTAGAATATGCTTCTGACCATATGTTCTAGTGGACACACCTGGTTTATATCCTCAAAGTTCACCATAGACCCAATCATAACTGAACTAGATTTGCTAGATCGATGCTAGCGAGAAGAATCACAGAGAATTTGCACAGGTAAATATAAATATAAAAGTAGTATTCCCTGCTGGCTATGATGATGGTGGTGTCTAGTGGTCGTGTTGAACTTCAAAGATGTGGTTGTGGTCAACGTTAACATTAAGCTCACGGCCCGGCCGTGTTTGTTCTTGATTACGCGACGCGGCTAACGAAGTGTTGCACTGCAAGTAGAGGGATATCTTGTTGTGAATATAATGGATCATCCATCCGATGTAACTCATCTTATTTCCGCACTTCTAACAATTTGAACCCATGATATGTGCTGAAAGTGGTCACTCTCGTCTACCCATATGCCGTTTGACACGCGTCTTCTCCATTGCATAGCAAACAATTATATATCCTATATGCGTATTAGCACACTCTGCTTCTTATTTATGGTAACGTTAGTTGTGATAGAAGCTTAGTGATTGTGATATCTTAGGAAGAAGTCAGAATGAAAGCGATGAAAATGCATTAAGACAGTATATATACAAGTAACCCACTTCCCATCTATGCGATCTTCACACTCTACAAACGAACATTAGCGTCACCCTTTAGTAAAAGGAATGAGTATACAACTTACTTTTGCGTATAGCGATTGAACGACGTTGCCGACCTGCTCTAGGGTATCGATGGCTGCTCCATACGCGTCCTACATAGAAGAGAGTTATAGTTAGCGCAGGTGGTGATCGGAGAACAACAGTCCAAGAACGAACGTCTTTCTCGGGCTCGTCAAATACTAGTAGACATCCGCGTCCCTGGTCTAGCACGCCGTAGAGGACTTTGTCGAGGATCATTTGTGATAGCCTACAACCCAGTCAGCATTTGAACCCCGTTATTCTCAAAGTACTCACTTGGCCTCAACAGCTTGCCTTCCCTGCCCAACCACGTTCGCAACATGCTCGATCTCCACGACCGAGTATGGCTCCACGATGCGCAAGAGATTCTGCTCCAGGAGAGTATCATAAAGCGCTGCGAGATGCGATCGAATTGTGGGGTCGGAGGAGAGCTCGTCTTTGTAATCCCGTAGCGCTTTCTCAAAGTCCGCGAGGTTACGATCCTGGTGCGCACGAGCGATGGCGCGCATGCTCTCAACTTCGCGAAGCTGAGCGTATTTGAGAGCGAGTTTGATGGTGAGGAGGGAGGTTACGTCTTCTGGCTGCAGGGTCCGTTAGCGGTGGGATAGGATGATTAGTAAATTGGAACCTACGAGGTTAAGCATGACTTTACAGAGGAGCATGTACTTCAGAGCACCAAGAGCAGAGTCTTCACCCATGGTGGAGAGGTTTTCGAAGGCCTCGAAGAAGTAGGAGTAGGCGGTGGTGTAGTCTTTGTCTTCGGCGTGGAGGATACCAGACTGGAGGTCGAGAGAGGCTTGGAGGAGGGGTGGGCAGTAGATGCTGTTGGCAGCCGTTCGCGATGATGTTAATGCTGCCTTGGCTTTGGCGAGGTTTCCAATCCCGCGGTACACACGACTCTCAAGGAGATGCACTTCAGTTAAAATCATCTTGTCGTCAAGGCGTTTAAGCTCAGTGAGGAGAGTGTCGATGAGTGCGAGCGCGGGTTTGTATTGCTGGGAATCGAGTTGGAGGCTGACCAGGCGTGTTTCGAGACTGTGTTTGAGGAAGATGCGTTTCTCGGCTTTGGCCCAGGCAATGTTGTCGGTGAGGGTACGCATTTGGACAACTGAGCTGTTTGGGATGGCGCTGAAGAAGTCGAGGAGTGTCCGGACTATCAAGCGTTAAGAATTAGAGCCCAAATTGAGAAGAGCGAGCTTACTGAGTTTTGCAGTCTTTGCTTTTGCGGTCGAGGACATGAATGCTCTTGACAGAGTGATCACTTCTGCCAGACCTTCTGCGTTCCTACAAGAAAATGAGATACATAGTAGGAGAAGGAATCTAGACGTACTTCTGATCTCGATAGAGTTCGCCGAGCTTCACGAGAGCGGTCTCCTGGTCGCGCAAGCTCTGTGCCGCCTCTGCATCTGTCGGTGTTTCCTTTTCCTTTGTAGACGAAGCATCTGAGAGGATCCTCTTGTACAGCTGCTCCGCTTGCTTAGGATTTGAGGACGAGCTAGCTTCTGCTTGTTTGAGGAGTTCTGCGGTAGACATAGCGGGAAGGAGTAGTTATAGCAGACGGTGAGCAGAACAGGTGGAGGTTACGCGTCGAGAGCGTGGGAAGAATGAGATGACGCGTCGCCGATCGGTTTTGCAGTACATTCACCTCACCAACCTACCCATCCTCTACCCACCTTCCACAACCCAATGGCCGACGAAGTAGTACTCCCCATCCCCAATCTTGGGCTCCCTCAAAACCTATTCACGCTCTCGCAGCCGTCGCTGGCCCACCTCCATGACAAGGCACGAGAAGAGCTCATTGCAGGCATCAAAGCAGATGGCATGTTCATTCTCCAGAATGCTGTATAATTCATACTCAGTAGTCTGCAGAAATGGGCCCGTATTATAGAAGTATAACTGCAGCTCTCCCTACGTCACCCTCATTATCCAAATCCCCATCACTCCCGCCGAAATCTCCATCTCCTTCAGCTTCATCGAGCATCCTACCACTCGATGCAGAACTATTAGCCTCGATGGAAGCAGCCAACAAGGCGCAGCTAGAAAAACTTGATGTTAGACTGGAGGAGGCAGAGAAGATTGAAGGCGAGACGGAGATTTCGGAAGCGTTGAGGGCGAGAGCGGACTATTTGACGAGAATTGGGGATAAGGTGTGTGTTGTTGGATTTGTTTCGGGTTCTTAGATGCTAATGTGATTGCATAAAGGAACGGGCACTGCCTGCACAGCTGCTTGCACTCGAAAAGACCCCAGGACTGGGCGCACGCATTGATATTGTGCTCACTATAGTCCGTATTGGGTTCTTCTTTGGAGACAACGAGCTCGTAACAGGATATATGAAGAAGGCGGAGGCGTGAGTAATCCTTATAATGGTCTTTCTGATATCATACTCAGACAACTCCATAGGCTAATAGACGAAGGTGGTGATTGGGACCGCCGCAATCGCCTCAAAGTCTACAATGGCCTGCACCTCGTTTCCATTCGCCAATTCAAGCGTGCTGGAGAGCTGCTTCTGGATGCCCTCAGCACGTTTACAGCCGTAGAGCTGATTGCTTATAATGATTTCGTTGCGCTGACGGTGATTGCGGGTGCGCTGACGTTGGGCCGCGTGGAGTTGAAGAAGAAGGTGAGTTGGCCCGTTACAAAGAGAGTTCCTCATTGATTGACTAGAACTTTTTGTAGTTGATTGCCTCACCCGAGGTGAACCAAGTCCTGCCTGATATCCCGGTACTTGGTGATCTTGTTAAGAGCTTGTATGATTGCCATTATGATAAATTCTTTGTTGCACTTGGTGAGTCTACCCTCTTACTATCATCGCCGTACTAATCCATATATTTACCCTAGCAACCCTCGAACAAACCCACCTAATCCCCTCACGCATCCTCTCTCCTCATGCGCGGTTCTATGTTCGCGAGATGCGCATCCTCGCGTACTCGCAGCTACTGGAATCGTACAGAAGTTTGACTATCCAAAGCTTGAGCGCCGCGTTTGGTGTTAGTGGGGAGTTTGTTGATAGGTCAGTAGCCTCGCCCTTCTCTTCGCTAACAAACAGGCTGACATTGACGCCCGCACTTCAGCGAGCTCTCTCGATTCATCGCTTCCGGCCGTCTGCACGCCACTATCGACAAGGTGAACGGGATCGTGGAAACAACACGCCCATCTTTGAAGAATGCACAGTACGAGCAGGTGGTGAAGCAGGGTGATGTGTTGTTGAATGAGGTGCAGAGGTTAAGTAAGGTATTGTATTAGGCGAGTATTACTAAAATTGCTTTGTTTATAATGCTACTGGATTATCATATTTTGCTCTTGAAGCTTTCGATAGATTTTTGCGCAGAAAGGTTCTCAGATCTATATTAGGAGCTCGCGGTCCGTTTTCTTCAGTTTCAACAAATCAAAATCATGGTGTTCTGTCGAACAGCGAACTTCGGCAATAAATCTGTAGCCAGTAAAGATACTGGAATTTGGTCAGACATTTTCTTACATAGTGATTTTTGATAGTTCTAATATGCTAAAACGGGAATTAAAAAAATTAATAGGTAATTACTGTCAGGCAGTCGAAGCCATACTTCCTTCCCTTTGAACGATAGTAAGTTGTATCGTATCCCATGCTAACACAGGTATCGACCTGTTCGGAAATATGCCACCATGGCGTGTTTCTTCGAATGGCGATTCTTGAGGTATAAAGGAATAGTCGACAGGGATCGTGGTGATGAATAACTTCACAAATCCCACATCGACCTCTTGACCAGGTCTCAGGAAGAATTCGCGAGGCTGTATGCCCCCGGAGCCATATCCAATAGTCAAATCCCCTCCCGGTCGCAGTCCACCAGCCCCTTCCCCGCTTCCCGTATTTGGCTGATAATATGATGCTGTAGACCATGTTAGTTCGATTTACATCTATAGAAGAGAACACATACTGATGCTCAAGTCACTGATATCAAAATAGAAGACAGATATGTATAACGCCAACTTGGATTTGTTTGTAACCTTAAATCCATAGATGAAATCATCGTCGATGCAGACATTAATCACCCCCTCTTTAACAAGGTTCTCCCCGCTCGGTACGAGGACAGGAAACAAATCTTCTGACATTCCTTGAAACTGCAGGGTCGTGCACTGGACTTCTACCTTGCTAGCGAGACCTCCGGTATTTGCTCCGAGACTCAAGTAGGAATAAAAGTCTGCTGCACTGGAAATGATACCACATATCCGGTCAAAATCGAGACTGACAGAATCTGGCATTCGGATCATGTTGTAAGTGCGGGAGATTTTCTCACTAAAGTGGAAGACGACCTCGCCATCCAACATTACAAGAACCAAGTCAGAATGTTCTCCCTCTTCTACGAGAAGAATGCGCCGTCGTTTTATGACAGCCTGTATGTTCGTGAGCATTGCCCAAATATCTCCGTTTCTAGTATAGAGACGAAGGTCCGGCTTGTCTCCTGAGCGAGTTTGAAGAGCGAATGCTGATCCTGGAAGGTCCAGCAGCGGAGAATTATCAGCGAGTCGCGCTGTAGTTGTGAATTTCTGGGTTCTATAAGCAATGAGGGTGCCGAGAGATTGCTCAGGGTCTGGATATAGCGTTCGATGTCTGTAGACGAGGAATTCGGCACCCTCGCTGATACCGTGCGCTTCTCCTGCTTCCAAGATATACTCATCCCCATTTTCTCTGCGCACTGGAAATAGTGCATTCCTGTATGGGCTCGCATAATTCCAGTTGAAGAACTTCCGTGAACGATGGATACCCTCACATTGAGGATTTTGGCTGTCAGATGTTAAGGACAGGTAAGAGGGTGATTGAATGGTAGACGTACTCGTAGCCGAAATGTTGCAAAAGAGACACGACGTCTTCGTATGTAACACTATTAATGCCCACTTTGTTAAAGGCATCTAGAAGTGCGGCGGTAAATATGCCACCGTCAGCGGTTTCCTTTGCTGTTTGATCCTCTCTACATGCAGCTAGTAGCACATGCGATGCAAGCCCTGCTCGTGCAAATCTTGAGGGAATTTCTGTTCCTCTTGCACCAGAGGAGACGACTGGATCAAGGTTCGGGAAGATGGTGTAGCCTTCCGGAAGATTAAGACCGCGGGTCAGTATAGAAGAATCTTCGCTTCGAGTCCCAGACCCAGAATGACAACAGTCCAAGATCACGGTCTAGCGTTCTTACTAAAATGTGTCAGATTATAAAATGTATCAAATAACTCACTATATTGTCACCCTTTTCCTCTGCGATGTAGCTGAGGAGTAAATTGAACTCCTTATCCAAAATGCCTTGCCCTGATTCAGTTGCTACTTCCTCAGGGACAAAGTCGTACGGAATGAGCATTTGGATCCGCGCATTTGGGCCTCCGGCTTCCCACCCCACTGGGGCAAGTGTCTCCGCCCCATGACCAGCGTAGTAAATGAGAATTGGATCGCCTTCTTTAATACGATGGTCTGAGGCAAAGCGGCGGATTTCTTCTATCACGGCACTTCGTGTTGCTTGCCTGTTGCGCAGGTTTGTGATATGAGATGAAGGGATAGACATTGTTTGTGTGAGGAAAGCTGAAATTGTGTCGGCATCGGTAGTAGCACCATTGAGATTGTAGATATCGGGGTGTGCATATTCATTGATTCCAATGATTAGAGCGTATAGGGACAACGCGAATGTGGAAGGCAGATTCTCAGCGGAAGGGATGTCAGTTATGGACTTAGGGGCGGCCAGGGCGTCTTGTTGGAGGCTGTGGGTATAACGTTATTGAGTTGTTGATTCTCAGCTACTGGAGGGCGTACTTGGAAGGTGATGGGGGAATGAATATGATCCCGGGTGTATCGAGCTCACTATCAAACGGGGAATAATGAAACACGTGTAGATATCGGAAAAGACAAAACATGTTAATTCTCAACGTACGCCGTGACGGAAGTGCTCTTGTCTACGTGTTTACCAGAACCTCTAAGTAGATTCTTAATACTAATTTGGTAAAAATGTTGCCTTAATAAGCCGAAAATAGGCGATCAATTTAACATGCGACTTACATAAAATATTTAAATCTCTCCAAACCTTGAGGGATACGTCTATTCCAGAATGTGGCTAAGAACATCCGATGAGAGCGACAGCCTATTATTTTAAAAGTTTGAGCCTTGAAGAATGTGCAAGATACGAATAGTATTGACAACCTGCTCTACAGTGGCTACATCCTCTTATTAGTGCTTTAAATGTGCAGTCCATTGCTTGCATCGTCACGGTGTGCGGCAGGTTGAGCATGTGTATATCGCAAGGACAGACACTTACTCCGATTAACAGCTAAGTTTGAGTCACCAAGCCAAGTATGAATTGTTAAACTAAGAACAGGCGACACACCGACCGTTTCCATCCGTTTGAGATCGAAGAGGTAGATATTCGAAAAATACATTTTTGCAGTTAAGAATCGAGCAGCCTATGATTATTAGTACTACGTAGGAGCCATCTATTCTTCTCTTCCACACGAGTACTTAGTATAATTTATTCCCATAATACGCCTTCTCTTTAGTCATTGCATGAACATATTGACTTCTAGGGTAGATTATTTGGTACGAGTTCCTCCTTCAGTCGAGCATCGTTTTAGGTAATTTAATTATGTAGATCAGCGGCGGTGCATACCCTTGAAACCTGCTCGAAGGTGCATGCGCACAATTGACCTCTCCTTATGGCTGTGATCGAATGGCCATTTTTCATTGATCGACATGACCTGCATAAGCCATGCTCCTCCTGCTCGTTAGCTCGAGCTATTCAGCTGTAGATATGCCCTACTTATGGATGAGTCCTCCTTAGTCTTCGGATGTTAGTAATATAATTTTTTGCTCAAGGAGACGGCGTACGAATTTATGTATGAATTCAAACTTCATCGGAAGGTGAGAAAGCTAGAGTCTCATTAGCTCATTCACTCGTCTTACATTCGAATTAAACTGTAGATATTGCCGCTACATGATGTGTTCGGCAGGCGTCCATAAGTGTGTGGTGCGTCAACGGAACAAACCGGGGCGGGCCATGGCGACAGGTTCGTAATAGAAAAGAAATTGGACTTACCTTCAGCTGCGATACGTGTTGAATGATAACCAGCCGCCCTTCTTGTTAGAATATCGGGCGCTCCGCTGCTTCTGTTTTTAACTTTCTGGTCAACTTCGAGGTACGGAAGTCCGACCCTGAGGGTCCCCGTATGTCACAGTTCCTTGCCCTGATTAAGGACAAGAGTTAAGCGCTTGCCTCACACATGACCATTGTCGTGGGAAGAACGATTTTATAAGACATCCAGTCGACCTGTTGTTTCTACCATCCGCCTCTTAAGTGTTAGAGATGGAATTGTTCTTCGTTTTGGCCAGGAATTTCCGAACCCTACATCTATGTGATGAGTCATGAATGATGTGCCCATTTGAATTAGCTCATATTGGTTCATGTTTGTATTCTGTGGTTATTGGCGTTGGCGTCCCAGAAAGTACTGGCAGCTCTGATCAGCATCATTGGGCGTTTTGAGAAGCCACCCCCTCCGTGGTCAAGCGCTCGTTGGTTTGTATCAGATCTGTGCTCCACCCTCCTTTACAAATTTCCGTAGCGGACATCGTCTAACTTGGAATACAAACCGACTTTATCAAACCCTAGAGATAATTCTGAGCACGATGAGCCTTCAGGTGGCTCATACCCGGGAGGAATTCACGGGTCGGATGCTTCGACACCATTCTGACATGCCCTTAACATGCTTTCAACATTAGAACGCACAGTGGTTCGGTGATATTGCGACTCCGAGGATTGCCCCCGATAATAGAACCCCCTGTCATGGAGCAATGACAGATCGTTGCAGGATTTAAATCGTTCTACTTTAACTTGGCGCTGAAACCGCATCTCAAGTTGACTCCAGCATGTTCAAGCACATAGTGAACATTTTGTAAGTGATCTAGCAGAAATCTGCACTGCTTTGATAACGTCAAGGCGCTTCAAAGGAAAGAAGCATTCGGTTATTCATTATTTTCGAGAGACGATATAAATCCGTACGAACGATGGACATCCTATCACTAGTCGACTATTTCTAAATCTCAAGCAGCACCGCAAACATGCAACTTGATTTACAACTTCTTATGAATCCTTCTAAAGCATCTAATGGCCCTCCCTCAAGCTTGACTACTATGTACGACTAATTCGTTGTGGTCGCTAGTGGCTGTACTCACTAATATCACTGTCGTATTTTACAGCCAAGATTCCGCCGCAATCTCAAAGGATATATCTTCTGCACACATACAGGATACAAGGATGTATGATGAGTGTTTACACAAAGTCACACTAGCCCCTGGTCTTGCTTAATATATTTCATAGCAAAAATTCTATATATGCATCACCCCGCTTATTCGCGCTTGTCATCGGGATTAACGACTACCAAACTTCCGGCAAAAAATTGCTGGGTGCCGTTAATGATGCAGACGCAGTGAACAAATTTCTAACGGAAACCATGTCCATTCACCCATCCAACATCATTAATCTTCGCGATAAGGAGGCTACTCGCGAATTAATACTGACAGCGTTGAATGGATTTTGTTCAAATAGCCATATTCAGAGGAATGATCCTATTCTCATATATTACGCAGGCCATGGTGGCCAAGTGAATCCACCCAAGGACTGGGAAGCTGGAGGCCCGAATGAAAAGATTCAAATGCTTCTCCCCCAAGACTTCGACCCTAAGTCAAAAAATCCTGAGAGAGGGCAGGGGATTTTGGATAAGGACTTCGGCAATATTTTAAACCGTATCGCGTTCGATAAGGGCAATAATATCGTGAGTTGCTTCTTTAATTTGTTTTGCTCATCCTTAATAATTGATAGACTGTCATCTTGGATTGCTGTCACTCTGGGTCTGGAACACGCAATGACAAAAATAGCGACGTCGACTCTACGTCGATGGTGCGCGGAATTGATCTTCCAGACGACTACACCATATCCTATGCACCTGAATCCCATACCACCGATGCAAATCGCGGAACGAAAGCCCCTGTTCTGTTTGATGCAACAGGGCGGGCATCGCATGTCTTGCTAGCTGCATGTCGAGAGGATCAATCAGCAGTAGAGCGAGAATCCCGTGGCATCTTTACGAAGCGCCTGCTCGAGCTTTTGGATGGTACTGCTATTGATATTGACAAGATTACGTACGAAGACCTCATCAAAGATTTGCAAGACCTACCCACGTAAGTTAACTGCTACGTGCTTTCTAGCTCTTGGTTTACTTTTGGCATTGTTATCCAACAGCCAAAATCCGCGTTGTGAGGGTACTCACTCATCGCGAATACTGTTCGACGCCAAGGTCCCTAATCCAAGGAAAAACTTGCTGCATCGTATTCAAAAAGAGGGGGGGAAGTATTTCTTGGAGTCCGGAATGTTACACGGAATCCGGGCTGGGGCTGAGTTCGCTGTCTACACAGACAGAGGCCTACCGCTGGACCAAGCACAGCCTATTGCGACACTGATAGCCCACCAAGCTAAAGGCCATAGAATACAATTGAAACAACCTGATAGCAGCTCGCTGCTAAACATCCCTGCTTCAGCATTCGCATTTCAAACAAAAGCAGGGAAAGAGCCGGACTTGCTCTTGTTTTCGACAGACGAGCAGGTACAAGGGATCCTAGAGAAGGTGAAGGATCGCATCGAAAATAGACGCATCTCCCTTGTCGAGGATAGGGATGCGCATGATTTAACTCTCTCTTTGGGAAAAGACGAAGACGATATCAAGGAAGATGTTATCGTATTTTACATTGCAAACGAGAAGTGGAAGACCTATGGTCTGCATAAAATGCCTCATCCCGTCAAATTCACGCCTAAACTACTCTGTGGCCTCGAGAACGAACTGCATTCTATTATTTCTGGTGCAGCTCATTTTTATTCCTATCTGAGACCTACCATGATGACTGGGTACCTCGCGAACTGCGTGGAAGTCCAATGTCATGAGCTTCAGTCCGAGGGACCTTATTCGGCACTCATAACAACAGGTGGCAATCTCAACGTGAACGGCATTATCAACATTCATATCGAGGAGGAGGTCGATAAAATGTACGGGTTCAAGATTATAAATAAGGCAAAAGTCCCTCTTTTCTTCTCTCTCTTCTATTTCGATCTCAGTGATTTAAGCATCAGTAAGTCATTCTTAATTTTCTGTTTTCTTGAAATTTATTTTGGCTATGCAGACTCGTATTGCCAGGCAGGAAGTGGGACTGGAATGTCGAGCGCAATTCAACCCAGTAATAATCTAACCATCGGATATGGCGCAGGGGGTTACCAAGCTCGGGAATATTTCTTGCATCCCGACCAAGAAGTAGACGTCGGAATGTTGAAGCTGTTCATTACGACAGATGCCTTTGATTCTTCATCTATCCCTCAGGAGAGCCCATTCAATCGGAGTGCCAGTGGAGTCCGGGGTGATCGCCCGAAAGACCTTAAACAGCCAAACTATTGGGATACAGTCCAAATTCCTGTCATTCTGCGGAAGGCCAAGTGAATTTGTATCATAGCCTATCAGAAAATCTACACCCTCCCGAACTCCGGCTTTTGGGTCTTGAGCTT
Source organism: Crucibulum laeve (assembly GCA_004379715.1). Taxonomy (NCBI): domain Eukaryota; kingdom Fungi; phylum Basidiomycota; class Agaricomycetes; order Agaricales; family Nidulariaceae; genus Crucibulum; species Crucibulum laeve. The sequence goes on along the minus strand of ML213610.1, from coordinate 340,864 downwards.
TCACTTTCGATCATTCGATGACTAGAGTTTTTTCGATTTTTTTAATCAGTTTTTTTATTGTAGTTATACATCGTTTCACTATTTTCTAACCTTGTTGTATTCTGAAATACTTCCTTGCGTATGCCAAAAAAAAAAAACTATCAGAACTTGCCTCCAAATATGCTGTACATACATGCTGATTTGCTCTCTGATGAATCGTTTCAATAGATGGATGACCGTCCGTCTAGACAGAGGAACAAGTTTGCTACTACGTTGGTTCACCTCAAAGAAAAAATCTTCCCATTTTACCAGAGAATAAAATGAAGACCATGTCTGAGTGTGAGTGGCGTGGTGGGCAACTTCCTGGGAGTTCAATGAGTACCCATCGTACGACTACTCCGAGGTGGAGGATGGAACAACGAAGACTACGATGAGTGAGTTTTAGCTTCATTTACTACTTATGAAATATTAACACCACGCTGCGCATGTAGGATCCGATCCAGGCATCTACCTTTGTCTTGGGACTTGCCACCCGTATCTCTTCGATCCCCAGCGTCACTCTCGATCGTCAATACAAGGGCTAAGGACCATCCGGCCTCCTGGCTGGTTCATGTTATGAAAGCGGTGCCTGCACATGTGCCGCGATCCGACTCTAACTCTTCATCGTTGTATCCAAGGGCTTATTCATGGAAATGGCGACAATGGACGAGATTTTGAAGGCAACAAAGTGTGTTCCTCTCAATCCTTCTTCCTCTCGCCTTCCCTGCAAAATTCTTCCAAGTTCGCCCTCCAACTTGACTAGAGCACCTCCCTTGCGCACTCACGTCTAGGTCCCCATTTCTCGCTCTCGAATGGCGCAAGTTTGACAGGTCTGACTCAAGTTTTCAAGGTCACGCACCCCTGTATATGACCCATTCTCAGTGATGTGCAACAATGATCCTCGTTTTGATACTGTGCTACTCCGACACGACTTGGGTATATAGACACAGCAAGGCTCTTGAATGTTATAGGCGCACCCCCTACACCCTTCCCTACACTCGTAATTCCTCTAGACAAAAACGACGACACTCACTCCACTGCCGACATTTGGGGAGGCACGTATATTACATATATTGTCCACAACGCTCCAAACAGTGCTTGCAACGTGAGATGGGTTGAATAGATATACAAAATTCGAAGCTTTTATAACAATCTGACCATTGATTACAACATTATCTTGTTTTCTTTGGCATAACCGATCGAGTTTATGATCATAACTGATTACTGATTGGACAATCGCTCATATTCCAACATGTATGAAAGGCACCCAGCGATCGAAAGATGCCTTGTTAGCGCGAAGCTTTTTTACAGCGTCATGCAGGGCGTTTGCGGCCTGAGTGTGATCAGGCCTCTCGCCATTATTGAAAAGGCGGCTATAAACATCGTCTGCAATAACAGGTCCGTCTGCATCCTTAATGGACCACATAGTCGCGATCACCCCCCGATATCCTGCCAACAGCATACTCGCTGCCAAATGAACAGCTTCATCTGGCAAATTGTTGTCTCCTGTGGCTGTCTGACAAGCGGACATGAACACGAATTCAGCATTGGGAAGAGGCTTCTTGATAATCTCGAATACTTCTAGGGGTTTACCGCCATGGAGAATAAGAGCGCTCTTGGTGGGGTCTGCGATGTTTTGCGTTCCGTGACACGCGAGATGAACCCAGGCGCATTCTGACATATCTTGAATCACCCGTTCAACAGTCGCATCTTTTCCATCTACGCCCAGGCTTATAAAGGGAG
>ML213610.1:324413-336263 GCA_004379715.1 Crucibulum laeve | reverse complement strand
ATAGTGCATCGTTAATGCTCCTGAGACGGGATTCCTTGCTATGATCCGTATTTGGAAGGCGAAGGAGTTCTTGGTACGTTTTAACAAGAGTACCAGCTTGTAAAGCCTGTGCCAATTCTACGTCTCCAGGAGACCATGGGGTCTAAATATAGCTTGTTAAACCTAACCCAGAAACAGTGGAGGCAATGGAACTAACTGTGTCTTCTAGCCGGACATGTCGCCGCCTCTTTGAACAAAAGCACCCCATTTATATCCAGAAAAAATAATGCAAGGTGGTGCCTGGGTACTATAATATATAGCTTGTTATCAAGGAAAGAGACGTTTGACCCGTGGCATACCTTGGATGGCGCTTCAAGTGATACGATGTCTTCTGATTTGCAAGAGTGACAGGCAGTAAAAGAGCTTTGAGGGATGCAGTGAACCTACGAGATGAGGATCAAGAGAGGGAGTTAGACATGCGTTCCTAGACCCTAAGTAGTCGCCCAATAGTATAGTCTTCTGTTGGCGCTAAAGATAGATTGAGACGGGCAGAATGTTCTTGGGCGTCGAATGAATAGAAAAGGACGGCCAGACTCCAATAGCTCGAGCGTTTCGCACAGCTGTCAATGATGATCCACAACCAGCGATTGTGTTGTAGAAGTCTGTCTGCCTATGAGTCGGATAGTCAAGTGATGTTGGTTAGAAGTCGGTCGTTAACGCTCACCTCAAATCAAACTCATGTCACAGTCGTGTAATTTGAATACACTCAACAGAGTCCTGGGATTAATTCAGGCCAATGATGCATTGTTTGGGAATTATTGCGCAGACAAGAACGCTTACTCTACAGGAGTTACTCTGACAATCGGATATCGTGAGTACTGCGATTATAAGCATGGGTGGGGGTCGTGTAGAGCCTAGCGCCAATGTGTTGAAGGTCAATGCTATTACGGTCAAGGTCAACGAACTAAGGACCTTAACGGCGCAGGCCGACGAGATGGGAGTCAGGAGCAAAGTATGCGCGTTAATTCGACGAGGTGTTACAGTATAAACTACAAATATATATAAGAAAAGATAATATGACGAAGGTGGCAGAAAAGAAGAAAGTAAATAGTAAACACATTCTGTAAGTATGATGAAAGTGGCATAAAGATTCGGCCGAGTGAATGGTAGTGATTTGACCGTCACAAATGCGAAGTGTGATAGAGTACCTAACTAGAAATGCTCATACAGTTGGTGACACGTGACAACGAATAAAATAGCTATGTATTCATATTATTCGCATTGTGGAATTAACAGCGAAGCCGGCCCGCGTCGTGACGATGTGAGTGACAAGACGCGTATTGTGACAAGCAGCGATTTTCGCAACTCCTCCTCCTCCTCCTCTTCTCGACAAGTCAGATCATGGCTCGAGGTGGCGGCAGTTTTGGCCTCACATCACGCGGTAGAGGCCGCGGATCGTTTCGTGCAGCAGGATACCGTGGTGGCTCTTACCGCGGTCGTGGCAGAGGACGCGGTGGTGCAAGAACAGGAGACACCGCGCCTGTTCGTGAAGATGATGGGACTCTGCTAGCGGAGAAGTTCGAGAAAGCGGCGTTGGAGAATGAGATTGACGAGAAGCTTGGGTTTGAGAGAATACAGGAGGGACCGAGAAAGGAGGGGTGGTTGGTCAATATGCACCCGGTGAGTCGCTATGGTGCGCTGGTCCTCAAAGCAGCTCTGATTCTTCTATAGACGTTTATTAAAGACCCAGATTGGCCATCTGGGAAGGCTGCTGTAGACTTTTACTTCATTCAAGATGATGGTGAAATGTTCAAGTGCACGCTTCAATACGAGCCATACTTCTGTATCGCATGCAAGGTATGCCCTGCCGTTATCACGCTCGAATTTTCGCATTAAACGATGCGTTTAGGCTGGGTCAGAAACCACTGTTGAAGAATGGTTGAAGAAGAAGTATGAGGGCCTCATTTGTCGCATTGTGCGGGAAAGAAAGGAAGACCTCAAGCTCCCTAACCATCTCATGGGCCATCGCCGCCTTTATCTCCAGCTGTGCTTCCACAATATCTCCGATCTACTAAATGTGCGACGTGACATTCTACCTCTTGCACTTGCCAACAGTGCCAAACGCGACGCTGTAGATGCTTACGCGGAGGTCATTAGTGCAACTGCTGGAGCCAGTATGGACATCGAGCTCGAAGGAGAGATGGGAAGGTCAGGTAAAGGTCTCGGACGCGACAAGGATCCTCGAGAAGCTATCATCGATATTAGGGAGTACGATGTACCCTATTATCTACGCGTGGCTATCGACAACGACATCCGTGTTGGGTTATGGTACGCCGTCACCTTTGCAGCAGGTCAGCCAAGCTTCAGCCGCATCACCGAGCGTGTTAAGCGTGCGGATCCTGTAGTTATGGCCTACGATATTGAAACTACCAAGGCACCACTCAAGTTTCCTGACCAGGCGATTGATCAAGTTATGATGATTTCATATATGGTGGATGGACAGGGATACCTCATTACAAACAGGGAGATTGTGAGCGAGGATATCGACGACTTTGAGTATACCCCCAAGGAAGGATACGAGGGGCCATTCATAATCTTCAATGAGAAGGATGAGGTATGTGCAACATTTCCCGCCTATTTCATCACTTACACCCGTTTAGGCTGCTACCATTCGCCGCTTCTTTTCTCATATACAAGACGTCAAGCCAACGGTTATGGCAACGTTTAACGGGGACTTCTTTGATTTCCCGTTCCTCGACGCCCGTTCAAAGGCCAATGGTATCGACATGTTTCTAGAGATAGGCTTCGCGAAGGACGTGGAAGACGAGTACAAGAGTAGGACATGTGTGCATATGGACTGTTTCCGTTGGGTGAAACGAGATTCCTACCTGCCGCAGGGAAGTCAGGGTTTGAAGGCCGTCACAACTGCGAAGTTGGGATACAACCCTATTGAACTCGATCCGGAGTTGATGACTCCGTGAGCTCTTCAGATGCTTGGGCACATTCTGAAGCTAACTTGTTTGTCTAGGTACGCGATGGAATATCCGCAGGTTCTTGCACAATACTCCGTCTCCGATGCAGTGGCAACCTATTATCTCTACATGAAATACGTCCATCCTTTCATTTTCTCCTTGTGCAACATTATTCCTCTCAACCCAGATGAAGTGTTGCGTAAAGGAAGTGGAACTCTGTGTGAGACACTTCTCATGGTAAATGCCTTTATAAACACGCGTATTCTTAATTTACTCATGTTCTTTCAGGTTGAAGCTTACGCAGGTCACATTATCATGCCCAATCGACATGAAGAAGCGCACGGAAACATGTATGATGGGCATCTGTTAGCGTCGGAAACCTACGTTGGTGGACATGTCGAAGCCTTGGAGGCTGGTGTGTTCCGTAGCGACATTCCAACAGACTTCAAGATCGTTCCTTCTGCCGTCCAACAGGTGCATATTATCCTTCTTACTCTTGCAACATCTGACGAATATTATTCTTTAGCTCATCGATGATCTTGACTCCGCCCTCGCTTTCTGTATCGTGGAAGAATCGAAGAGCTCGCTGGACCAGGTTACCAACTATGAGGAGGTCAAGACTGCAATCACAGCTGCATTGGAGGTCATGCGGGACAACCCCAAGCGCATCGACAATCCGCTCATATATCATTTAGATGTTGCAGCCATGTACCCCAACATCATGTTGTCGAATCGACTTCAACCTGATTCCATGGTCGATGAATCCGTTTGCGCAGTTTGCGACTATAATCGGCCAGGCAAGACGTGCGATCGACGCCTTGACTGGGCATGGAGAGGAGAATTCTTCCCTGCTCACCGCGACGAATATAACATGATCAAGCACGCGCTGAACCAGGAGACGTTCCCATCCAAACGACCAGGTGGACCACAGAGACGGTTTGCTGATCTATCAGAAGCGGAGCAAACTGCACTACTTCACAAACGATTAGGTGATTACTCCCGGAAAGTCTACAGAAAGACTAAAGACACAAAGGTGGAGAACCGTGAGGCTATTATATGCCAGAGAGAGAATCCTTTCTACGTCGACACGGTCCGCACGTTCAGAGATCGTCGATATGAATATAAGGGATTACATAAGACCTGGAAGAAGAACCTCGACACCGTCGTCAGTGAAGGGAGGTCCATTGCGGAAGTTGATGAGGCAAAGAAGATGATCGTTCTTTACGACTCCCTCCAGCTCGCGCACAAGTGTATTCTGAACTCCTTCTATGGGTATGTGATGCGCAAAGGCGCACGATGGCACTCTATGGAAATGGCTGGTATTACCTGTTTGACTGGTGCTACTATCATTCAGATGGCGCGTGCTCTCGTCGAGCAGATTGGTCGCCCACTGGAGCTGGATACGGATGGTATCTGGTGCATGTTACCGGGTGTCTTCCCAGAGAATTTCAAATTCAAGCTCAACAACGGCAAATCAATCGGATTTTCCTATCCATGTACTATGTTGAACCATCTCGTTCATGCGCAATTCACCAATCACCAGTACCACGATCTTGACCCAGAAACCGGAGAATACGTTATCCATAGCGAGAACTCGATTTTCTTCGAGCTTGATGGCCCGTACAGAGCCATGATCTTGCCGTCTTCAAAAGAGGAGGACAAGCTGTTGAAGAAGCGCTACGCGGTCTTCAATGACGACGGGTCCTTAGCAGAGTTGAAAGGCTTTGAAGTCAAGCGTCGCGGAGAACTGCAGTTAATCAAGATTTTTCAGTCACAGATCTTCGAGAAGTTCCTTTTGGGCACGACGACACAGGAATGCTACGCTGCTGTTGCCCAAGTAGCTGACCAATGGCTTGATGTGCTCTTCAGTAGAGCAGATGCGTTGTCAGACGACGAGCTTGTTGAGCTCATTGCAGAGAATCGGAGCATGTCCAAAACACTCGCAGAATACGGTGGTCAAAAATCGACTTCTATTAGCACGGCGAAGCGTCTGGCCGAATTTTTGGGTGATCAAATGGTGAAAGATAAAGGTCTTGCGTGCAAATTCATCATCTCGAAGAAGCCAATGGGTGCCCCGGTCACAGAGAGGGCTATCCCTGTAGCAATTTTTTCCGCAGAGGAGAGTATCAAGCGAACCTATCTTCGTCGGTGGTTGAAGGACAATAGCTTGGCCAACTTCGAACTTCGCTCAATCTTGGATTGGGATTATTACATTGAACGTCTGGGATCTGTAATCCAGAAGCTGATCACAATTCCCGCTGCGATGCAGAAAGTTCCGAATCCTGTCCCTCGCATTCGTCATCCTGATTGGCTCCATCGTCGTGTGGCTGGTGCTGTCGACAAATTCAAACAAAATAAAGTCACAGATTTCTTCACTCGTCGAACGGAAGGGGAGGAGACACAGCCAGCCGATATGGAGGACTTCGGTTCGCAAGATACCTCCCGTCTTAAGCCACGCTTAGCTTTCGTCAAGCGCAAGGTGACGCGTCAAGATTCGCCAGAACCTGATGAGGAAGACCAGCTGCCCCTCCCCGACCCTTTAGTTAATTACTCCGCCTGGATAAAGGCAATACGTCCACGATGGAAGAAGAAACAGGAAGAGAGATGGGGTGGCTCAGCGTCAACGATCGTGCCAGCCATGTTCCGTGGCGCACGAGTACGTACTAATCATCGGTGGGACATCGTGCAGATTCGGCCTAGCAAGATTTCAGGACGATTCATCTTATGGCTTTTAGTTGACTCCGAACTTGTCTCTGTCCCGCTTCGCATACCTAGGGAGTTCTACATTCATCTGAAAACCCCCACTGAATCGATTTTCCGGCCTGAGTATTACTCGTGTGAGAAGGTTACGCGTAATTTGCCTCACGACCTTCCATGCGTTAATTTGTACAAAATTATTGTGAAAGAAGACGTCTACAACGAGATTCAGGAACATTTCATTGACCTTACCAACGATCCTAATGTGGATGGTGTCTTTGAGCAACAGGTACGTTCTCTTTTGACACTGTCGTATCACAGCTCATACTTATCCGACAGGTCCCTCTTTTAATTCGAGGACTGTTGAAGCTAGGCAATACGTGTACTGTGGATGACTCGAGCATGACTCTGAACAGAGCAAAGCAAGTTGGATTTGACTTGAGCCAATTGGATCGCTGTACTACTTCGTCATCGCGGCAGAAGTATCTAAATAGCGGAAAATCTGGGAAATATATCTTCCTATATCACGCATGCTCAGCCAATGCTCCTCTACACGTCTTTGCTGTGTTTCTTCCTAGTGGCCCCGTCAGACTTCATATCGTGGACCCTGCCACAAGAAGACAACCCATTTCGCGACTGGAAGAACAGTACATCAAAGAGCTTCAGAAAAGGCAGCAAAGTGATACCCTTGGTGAATCCATTGACTATCTCCCATCACGAGAGTTTACTACCACATATCATACGAACGATGCAACGGCCTTGAAAGCAATTTCGAGAGAATTTGGTCTCCAGCAGGACAAGTCGTATGCAGTTGTTATCTCGTCGTTGAAGGACCAGTCATACTTTGATCGACTACTTCCAAAACTGTCGAAGTTCCCCGTCCTGTCAATGGGAAAGGCCAAAGTATCCCATACATTGGACATCTTCCCCTGGCACTCTCGGGTAGCTGAGAAGATGGTTGCTCGCTATCTATCCCTAGGCTCATGGATTGACGGTTTGGTTTCTGTTGCTGATTACTACGACGTACCAGTTGGTCACCTCGAAGTCGATCGACCTTTGTTTGTTTCAGATATATGTTTTTCTCGTCGTCTCATCCAGCAGGACATGGTACTTTGGTGGTCATCTGGCGATAGACCAGATTTAGGAGGCGTTGAGAATGACAGAGGACCTACGGAGGAGCTGCCGAGAACAGATTTCCACTCCCCTGGTGTCTACTCAAATGTGTGTCTGGATATCTCCGTACGCAATCTCGCTGTGAATTCCGTTTTGCAGTCAATCATGGTAAATGAACTGGAAGGTAGTGGGGGCGCCACTGCATTTGACTCCGTCTCACGAACGCTTGACGAATACAATAATGGAGACGGCCACCGCGATATTACTCTCGGGGAATCCCATGTATCACCCCAGACGTTCGGGATCTTGAAGTCGATGATCAAAATGTGGCTCCTCGATAAGATTCAGAACAACTTCCGGGGCCCAGCTTGTGTGGGGATAGACCACTTCTGGCGGTGGATTACCTCTCCAGTATCTCAGATGTATGACCCTAGTATCCATCGATTCGTACACAGTCTGATGCGGAAAACCTTCATTCAAATGCTGGCCGAGTTCAAACGACTGGGATCCCACGTCATATATGCCGACTTTGGTCGCATTCTTCTGGGGACATCAAAACCTCCAGGTACGGCGCATGCGTATGCTACGTACATTACCACGGCAGTTACCTCTCATGAACTCTTCCAACACGTCTTCCTGCATACGGAGCGCTTTTACGACTTCCTAGCTTTCATGGATGCCACAAATATGGGTGGCGTGATATGTGAAAACCCTTTAGCAATCGAGCCAGCGGAAGAACTAGCTATCGAAATGTCATGGAACATTCAACAGTTTTTACCACTTGCTATCCAAGATAACTTTAGCTCGGCAGTTCAGTACTTCATCATTGAGCTATATAAGATCAGGCAGAAAGTTAACGTATCATCACGCGTTCCGTTGCGTATGCTCCAGAATGGCGCTCCCGATACTACTCAACGAGATCAGGCGAAGATGAATGAGATAGAGGCGACGCAGGAGTTCATCGCGCGACGTCTTATTCGCAAAATGTTGAAGGCCGTGTCCAATGTTCAGGAACGATATCGTGACGCAGCTATGGATGACGAGCTCATGGGCGAATTCGAGTTCCCCACGCTTCCTGGTTCGCATCTCCATATGAGCAATCCCCCTTTGGAGTTTGTGAAATTCGTCTGCGCGGCGTTTGCGCTAGCCAAAGACTATCAGGTCGAAATCGGACTCCTGAAGCGCAACTTACTTGAACTAATCGGAGTCCGTGAGTTTGCAAACGAAGCCACATTCCGAAACCCTTGCGAGCCTCTGAAACTTTCTAATGTTCCTTGTCAACATTGCGACATGCTGAAGGACTTCGATTTCTGCCGAGATCCTGACCTCCTTCCGAGTCACTTGGAGGTGTCCCCCAAATGGCTGTGCTCGAATTGCAATGGAGAATACGACCGTGTGTCCATCGAGTTCAGTCTCATCGATATGGTCCATAATCTAGAGAGAACATTCGCCCAGCAGGATTTACGCTGCTCGAAATGTCAACAGATTCAGTCAGACAATGTGTCTCGATACTGTCACTGCTCTGGAGCGTACCAGCTGACGTTTAACAAGGCTGATATGCGAAGGAAACTTCGTACAATCACGAATGTCGCGACTGAGTATAACATGCTGCGTTTGAAGGTATGCAGCCGTGTCCCGTTCTTGTGATAGAACTTATACTCATTTATGTTTAGGAATGTGCACAGTCACTGCTTTCTAGTTGGTAATATCAATACCATTCAATCGGAATACCCCATTGTCACAATACCCACATTTTCTCCTCTTTTCCTCTGTACACCATGTATTTTAGACATTACTTGCTATGATATATAACTTCATTTACATGTACATTATATGCTATCCTGAGAGGGTCTCTGAGAACGCAGAGAGTAAGCCGGGCAACAGCCCGTTTTCCTGTCAAGTCCTTTTCATGCTGCTGCTTGAATTCGTTCACAAAGACTGGCAGGCTAGTTGGAACTTTGAACGGCTAATCACGCCAGTGTCTCCCCAGCTTTTCCCCTTAATTTGTTATACATCCTTTACATGCAGTGATAAACTACTAGTAGATCCAAGTATGACGATGGCGATGCGAGGCGTATTTCTGGATTCTCGAGCACTGCCAGGGAAAATAATGGTTCTTGTTAAATTTAAAGTTAAAAATCAAAACCACCATCCAGCAGCTCTCGCAGAAATTTTGAAGAAGCACTGGGTACGTACCATGGTAATATATAGCCAACTTCTCAACTGTCTTTTCGGCTCGGCTTCTGGACATGGCAAAGGATAAAATTGCGAGTAGTACGCGCAGAAGACAGAACTGTTGAAATACAAACTGCGTTATGCGTTATGACGCATTATATTGAACTGATGATTGACTTTAATCATAGTGGTTGAAATTTACAATACATATTTACGGCCCATCTTATGCCACCATATTTTTGTAGTCTTCTTTACTTGTAGTTTGACATACCATTGAGTAGCTACTGTAGTTATAGTCTTGTAGTTTACTCTCGAGTACCTCAGTCCGTTCTATGCTGACTGAGGTCTGTACTTAACGGAATAAAATAAGGTATGGCTCAGTCAGAATAGAACTTGACTGAGGTGTTTCTACGCTATCTACCAGTCTTATATAATAGAAGAAATGATAAAAGGGGTATCTACTGTAAGTAGACTTAAACATACTAATCATCTGTTTCTACGTTACAGAATCCGAGTAATAAATATGTTGCTATCTAGTCTAAATAATAAGTGGGTCAATTAATAGGGATTCCAAGTGGTGCTTTAAGGGCGGTCGATGCGCGAGACGGTTTGTATTTCCAACAGTACTACCTTTTTTATATTGCGTTGATACTTTACTGACATTGTTATCGTAGCTTTAATTATTCCAATAGGTACTTATTACTAAACAAATACATACAGTCCGTTCTACACTGACTGAGCTTTACTTATTCCAATAAGAACAACAAGACTGGTCACACTTTATTTTCAGCTACACATATGCGTCGGACGTGCATCTGCGACTGCATTTAATAAGCATGCGTTCATCATATAAAGTAGTATGGGACCTTGTTATGATGCCCCTCTATGTGCTTTAGCCACATCTGTATGGCTGGTGAGTGGATTTTCGACTCTCTTTGTCTTTGCTTACTGATAGCGTCGCGCCAAAAAGGTAACTGGACTCTGGATGAATCTCGGATGGGAAGGCGGCCACGGAGCCAAGCTGTTAACAGAATAAAATAAGTATAGCTTAGTCAGAATAGAACTTGACTATATATATATTGAAGTAACTATACCTAACGGAATAAAATAAGTATAGCTATGAGAATAATCAGTAAGAGTGAAATGAAATATGTAAGTATGTTATAACTCACCTCAGTCAGAATAGAACTTGACTGAGGTGTTTATACGCTATCTAGAGGTCTTTTATACTATGAGAAATAATAAAAGGAGTATGTACAAAAGTAGAATTAAACATACTAATCAGTTGTTTCTACATTACAGAGTCCGAGTAATAAATGCATTGCTATTTCGTCTAAATAATACGTGGGTCCAATATTAGGAATTCTGAGTGGTTACGAGTCTTATGTAATAAGAGTCGTTCTTTTAGGGAGTTTTAGTCGAGCATGTTGTCCAACATCAAAAGTGAGCAAAAATTTTATGTCAGCGGCATGCACCGCCACCTCAGCATTTCAAAAATCGCCTTTTATGGAATTATCACATGATATTTGTAATTAATAAGATAAGATTGCTATGCTGATTTCTTTTCTGTTCCCATTTGTTTACAACACCCACCAACCACTATTCTCCAATTCCACCATCTACACCATCCATCCTGGAATGAGGTTCACACTTGGATCAAGCTGCATAGTGATGACACTGCCCAACAAATGGGAGCAATATATCTTAAATGCCTCATGAACCTCCATGTCAACTGACTCAATGCCCTCAAGCAAATCTTGCTACTCCTGCCACACCCCTGGGCCCATCCACTGACAAAGGAGTGTGGATTCAGAGACCAGAAAAAGCTGACACATGCATGGGCCCTTGTGTTGGCTTATCTTGCATGGGATCGTGGCCTGGTCTGTCATTCCAGTACACTTAGATCATAGACACTGAACACTAACATTATTGGACTTGTTTACGCACAGCATGCAGACTGTGTTTGATCCTGTCACCAAGTGTTTGACATGCCAACGGTGCAAAGGTGGCGTAAATAGTAGAATTAAGTATGTAATTGTGCAGTGGATGTCTGTTAAAGTGAGTAACATGCTTCATCCTGTTTGTGCAGTATGAGCCTACAAATACACAGGGAGCATTGGGTATGACTACAACTATGATCCAGCAGATACTGCTCAGCATTGAGGTCTGAAATTTGAACTATATTCTGATATTATTCCAGATAATCTAGGTGATACTGGCTCTTTGAGCAGATCACAGGAGGAACAGAAGCAGCCCAAGCATGAGGAGTGCAATGAACAAATACAGTAACCATGCAATTGGAATGTCTCCACCTCTCACACTGACAACAACCATGACTATTGAGGAGGAAGTGGATATGAGGATTGCAGAAGACATCATCCATCGCATTGTGAGCCACCAGTGAAGAAGAGATGGCCATCACCCAAATATACTGATTACTTGCACAATGACTGTAGATCATACCATTCACCCACATTCCACAGCAACAACTCCTCACCTGCATGTTGCAAGAACCAGAAGCTAAGACACCCCTCCCTGGATTACAGTGATTATAAAGGGCAGGATGGTGATTAGTCCTTGTCCAATGCCCCTGCTTACATTCCTGTTCCTCTTTGCAGTAACGCCTTGTCTGAGGCACCAGAAGTGATTATTGAACTGCTTTATATTAATCTCTACTGACAATCTAATTTTTCTTATCAAGTTGAAGTGACTTGATAACCTCAGAAAAAAAGTTAAAAAGTTAAATAAATAAAAAGCTAATTAATTTTGCCTCAAAAAAAGACTCGTACTGCCGTGCTTGCAACGGCCCACAACCCCCAAGTGGGGGTCGGCAACGTCACCAAGACCCGTGGCAATGGTTTGTCACGCTGTGACACACAGCACGTCACAAAACCTGGTACAACTCATGTTTTGG